>CM057142.1:30859886-31164548 GCA_029964075.1 Patiria pectinifera | reverse complement strand
AGAAATTCAGTTCCAAAGTTATTCGTCACTTCGTGAAACAGATTTTTATCATATTTATATGGTGTACTATAAAGGACACCTATCTGTACATCGTACCTGTGAGTAAAAACATCGTGCCTGTGAGTAAAACATCGCGCCTGTGAGTAAAAACATCGTGCCTGTAAGTAAAACATCGCGCCTGTGAGTAAAAACATCGTGCCTGTGAGTAAAACATCGCGCCTGTGAGTAAAAACATCGTGCCTGTGAGTAAAACATCGCGCCTGTGAGTAAAAACATCGTGCCTGTGAGTAAAACATCGCGCCTGTGAGTAAAAACATCGTGCCTGTGAGTAAAACATCGCGCCTGTGAGTAAAAACATCGTGCATGTGAGTAAAACATCGCGCCTGTGAGTAAAAACATCATGCCTGTGAGTAAAACATCGCGCCTGTGAGTAAAAACATCGTGCCTGTGAGTAAAACATCGCGCCTGTGAGTAAAAACATCGTGCCTGTGAGTAAAACATCGCGCCTGTGAGTAAAAACATCGTGCCTGTGAGTAAAACCATCGCGCCTGTGAGTAAAACATCGTGCCTGTGAGTAAAACCATCGTGCCTGTGAGTAAAACCATCGTGCCTGTGAGTAAAAACATCGTGCCTGTGAGTAAAAACATCGTGCCTGTGAGTAAAAACATCGTGCCTGTGAGTAAAAACATCGTGCCTGTGAGTAAAAACATCGTGCCTGTGAGCAGGTCCATCGTGCCTGTGAGTAAAACCGTCGTGCCTATGGGGCGCCATGTGTAAATAAATTATTTAACAAAATTGTTTATATATAATTCATTATTTATTATATAATTAAGTTTTCCGGATAATTATATGTAAATAAACTGTTTGGCAGTTTGCATTATATGTAAATGAATCTATTTGCCACTGCATTATTTATATATAATTTTACGCACACTTTTTTTTTATTTATATATAATTGATTTGCAACCTTTTTATTTATATATAAGTTTTTGCACACTTTATTTATTTATACATAATTTATTATTTCTTATATAATCCATTAATTATTTTATAATTCATTACTTATATATAATTCGTTATTTATATATAATTCATTATTAATTATATAAGCATTATTTATTATATAATGCATTATTTATTATATAATGCATTATTTATTATATAATGGTTTTTGAGCTAAATAATGAAACTCGCATGCAGATTACCTTTACTAGGACACGCCTATGTTTTAAATAGTCATATCACATTGAAAACCGCACTTGCTATAGAAAACATGCAGTATTGTGTATTTTGGGTGGGTCTGAATTTTTGTAATTTGCGCCCCGAAAGCTATTGGAAATGACTCTCAAATGTTGTAAACCCTTGTCTCAATTAATGTGAACTAGCGTATTTCAGGTCAACGATTCTTAAAAATTACGGAGAAATTAGCTATGCACAACGCTCGCACTAGCTAGCTACGATGGCCATCATGATCTATCCCGCAGTGCAGTGCAAAAAAATATATATAAATAATTCATTTTATCACTGAAAGATAAAATACATTATTCTCCACAAACGCACAGTTGAGTCCTACACTTTCTTTTATCAGCTGATGGTTACTATGGTGTAGGAAAAGAAAACAAAAGTAAACATATCGATTGGCCTAATTGCAGTTACCTGCCCCTTGATGGCTTAAAGCCAAAAACGATGTTCTTGGCATAAGGATTGATGTTTTTTGCTAAGTTGATACAAATCTATCAAGTTCACGCGCGTGCATTGCAATGCACGCGCGCAAGAAAGGCCAGTTCGGCGTAGCTTTTTGAGACCGCTACATCAAAAATAAACCCACCTCCTCCCCTTCATCCGCCATATTTTACGAATTTATAAATGGCAGTAAGGTCCTGGAAGCGACAGACAGTGCCTCAATTCAAACTAAATAAACAAGTTGGGTGTTTAGTTCTGAAGTAAGACTTGGAATTTGGATGTTAAACATTTAACAGGTTGTGTTTAGTCTTTGTAAAAAAGTACGCCAAGCACCCATTTGTACTGATGGGGCATGCCAACCGTATCTACGAGCGGTGGACCAAATCGGGGTGCTTTTCCAATTTATTAAGTAATTTTTGCATATATTCAAGTCACGTGACAAAAACTTTAAAAACACTTTGGCTAGCACCCACTTGTTCTGGTGGGGCAAGTGAATGGTTGGCAAGCGTGCCAAGGTTTTGGGCCCAGTGATGCCAAGCATGGCAAGGAGGGGCAAGCGTGCCCCGTTTTATGGCAAGCGTGCCAAAATGTTTAGGCAAATAACTTTAAGTAAATCGAAAGATAATTTTAATTGTTCCGTTAATGGTATTCACTGCCATTTAATCAAGTTAAACATTGACCAAGGAGAAATAAAATAGCGGCTCAAAAACTATGCCAAAAAGTCAAGTCATCGTTTGGATGCGTGGTTTTGTGTGTTGTCTGAGAACAATGAGGTACCAAATAAATTATATAATAAATAATTAAAGCGTGCAAAAAATTATATATAAATAATGAGGTACCAAATAAATTATGTATAAATAAATAAAATGTGCAAAAAATTATATATAAATAAAAAGGTTGCAAATCAATTATATATAAATAAAAAACATTTGAGTAAAATTATATATAAATAATAATGTTGCAAATAAATTATATATAAATAATTCAAGTTTGCCCAAAACTATATGTTAATAATTAGGTTGCAAAAAAAATTATATATAAATAATGCAGTGGCAAATAGATTTATTTACATATAATACAAACTGCCAAACAGTTTATTTACATATAATTATCCGGAAAACTTAATTATATAATAAATAATGAATTATATATAAACAATTTTGTTAAATAATTTATTTACACATGGCGCCCCATAGGCACGACGGTTTTACTCACAGGCACGATGGACCTGCTCACAGGCACGATGTTTTTACTCACAGGCACGATGTTTTTACTCACAGGCACGATGTTTGTACTCACAGGCACGATGTTTTTACTCACAGGCACGATGGTTTTACTCACAGGCACGATGGTTTTACTCACAGGCACGATGTTTTTACTCACAGGCACGATGTTTTTACTCACAGGCGCGATGTTTTACTCACAGGCACGATGTTTTTACTCACAGGCGCGATGTTTTACTCACAGGCACGATGTTTTTACTCACAGGCGCGATGTTTTACTCACAGGCACGATGTTTTTACTCACAGGCGCGATGTTTTACTCACAGGCACGATGTTTTTACTCACAGGCGCGATGTTTTACTCACAGGCACGATGTTTTTACTCACAGGCGCGATGTTTTACTCACAGGCACGATGTTTTTACTCACAGGCGCGATGTTTTACCCACAGGCACGATGTTTTTACTCACAGGCGCGATGTTTTACTCACAGGCACGATGTTTTTACTCACAGGCACGATGTACAGATATGTGTCCTTTATAGTACACCATATATTTATCGTATGTCATACAACGCGCGTGATAGTGGCCGTGTGCCAGATATAGAGATACGTCGGTTCGTGAAACGCTAAATTCCATTTTTTTCATGTCGACGCTCCTGTGTGACGTCATAGCACTATGGGAATTAGCGTGTAAAGTGGCGTATCGCGATACGCCACTTCGTGGTGCAGCATTTTTCATTTTTTAGAGATACGCCACACAGTCTAATTAGCGATCTTAGTTAACTAGAACTCCGATTGGAATCAAACTTTCTGAGAATGAGCACTTTTATAAAATAATAACATTAATGACAAAAACTCAATTTGGCAAAAAATCGAGATACGCCGGTTCGTGGTGCGACCGACGGTATGTGCGCGTGTGCAGTGCGGTAATTTCCGTCGAGTCACAAGTCAGTTCGAGTCCAAGCCGAGTCCGATTAGCCCGAGTCCGAGTCGTAAGTCAAAGTGACTCGAGTCTGAGTCCGAATCATAAAAAATGTGTCTCGAGTCGGACTCGAGTCCGAGTCTGAGTCACGAGTCATACAAGTCTGGCTGGTACTATATAGGTCTCATGAACAGTACTCCGGCCATCGATCAATGATGTCCTTTTCTTCAGTGAGACAGTAGGCCTATACAGTCACCTTCTTCGTCTTGGATCGTGCTGACTCGTGACTGTCTCTGCTTTGTGAGATCCTTCACAAATTGGAATGCTCGCCTACTGTTCTTGTTGAGGCTGTCTTCAATGTCCATACACACATCTTACATCTTTGATCCTGTTTTATAGCAGTGGTGTAGATTTTCTGCCAATTATTGCTTGGAAGGACTCCGCGGTGGTAGAATTCTTCCATCTGTCCAATCTGATGTCCATTGGCTTATTGAGCTTCTTCAGCCGTACTATAAGGTTCATGATCACCAGGTCGTGGGTCACCTGCATCTGCACCTGGGAATGTCCATGTTTTTGCTCTCTAGATCACCAATCGAAACCGGTTCGGCTCCAGGATGTTATCAATTTTGTTGTGGTGTATTCCATTTGGAGCATGGCAGGTCCAGCGTCGTGATGCCTTATGGTCACCGAGGGTGTTTGCCAGCACCATGTAGTAACTTGCGAATTCCGACAGGCGTAATCCTTGCTTGTTCGTTTTAGCATCAGCTCTAACCTTGGCATTCCAGTTATCCTGGTTGATTATTATGTCCTTTTTTGTCTGCCCTCGTGATGATGCCCTGGAGTTGAGTGTAGAATTCCTCCCCTTGGTCATCGTCGTAGTCTGTTGTTGGTGTATACATGTAGGCCTGTACCACTGTGATGTTGAATGGTGCTGCTGGAAAGCGGTTGAAAATAAGTCAGCTCGATACTGGGCGGCACCCGAGAACTGAGTTCCTGATGTTCTTGTTGACAAGGAATCCAACGCCATTGGTGTGTTTGTCAAGTTCTCCACTGTAGTACTGAATCTGCCAAAGATTTAACGAAATATGCTGTGCACATGCAGATCCAGATGATTTTATTGTCCGACTTCTGACAGTTTTGGTAGTCGTACACTTGTGGGCTCAGGTATAGGCACAGATTGACTACAATAAATAAAATGGAAAATAAAATGTATGTGTTACAAGAAATAATCCCGAGTTTGTGTAACCTAATTAACAGAATCAGCTGACTGAATTACATATCTTTTACATGTACATGGACTAAATACTTGCACACAAATGTCTAAACTAAAGGCTAAATACACGTGTGTGTAGGCCCCTACAATGTACAAGGACAGATGAGTTTATCGACCATGACCTAAATGCAACAAGGGTTTATGTACACCCTGTATGATACTTGTACATGTGCTTAATAATAAGATCCAAAATAACATGCATTGAAAATACATGTACATTTGTACATCTTTTAGGCTTACAAAATATCACTAAATATCACATTAATTACTGAATCATTGATATACATTATTTAAGAGTAACCAACCGTTTAATAAACCTTGGCCAGTTAATGATTTGGGCGAAGAATTCCACAAGTTGCAAACTCTGTAGTCATTGAGCTGAAGCCATGTTGCTTTTTGCTTAGCTCCCGTATTCCCGCAACAGCGCCCCTACTTGGCAAAACAAAAATAAGAAATCTATCTGAGTTTGGCCGCTACATACCGGCCCTCTAATTGGTTATTAATCAATAAGCAATTACATAATACCAATAAACAAGGTCAAACTTTACTATTATCTTTAAACTAACACTTGAAATCTTGGTGGATACAACGCATAACAATATGTCTGTAAATACTGACAACTACTCAACACTGCCTTCAACTAGAAGACATAGCTTTGTTACAGGGCGAACTAAAGTAGAAGTTTTCGTCTTCAACTTGACACTTCTAACAAATCCGTTCTTGTCCTTGACAACTTCAAGTACTCTACCAAGCGCCCATGAGTTTCTTGGCGAAGAGTCAACCACCAACACAATGTCTCCCACAGTCACATTCCGCTTGGGGTGGGTCCATTTTTGCCTTTCTTGAAGCAAAGGCAGGTACTCCTTCGACCATCTGTTCCAAAAGATGTCTGCGAAATACTGAACTTGTCGCCACTGCTTAACAGGATACTTATCATGCTTGTCAAACAAACCAGGAGGCAGACTCTCGCCCGACCGTTGAAGAACCCAGGTAGCAAGCCCATATGGGGCCCATATGGGAAGTATCTGGGCAACCTGGGTATGGGCAAACCTCTATGTATCCCATATGGGACCCATATGGGTTATCCCATATGGGGGTCTACCTGGGCTTTCCCATATGGGTGTCATATGAGGGAAAACTGGGCAAACCCATATGGGCTAGGAAATGGGTTGACCCATATGGGTGTCATATGGGAAGAAACTGGGCAAGCCCATTCGGGCAGAATATGGGCTGGCCCATATGGGTGTCATTAGGGAAAAAGCTGGGCTGGCCCATGTGGGGAAAATACGGGCTGACCCATGTGGGCGTCATATGGGATAAATCTGGGTACGCTCATATGGGCAAAATACGGGCTGGCCCATATGGGTGTCATTAGGAAAAAAGCTGGGCAAGCCCATGTGGGGAAAATACGGGCTGACCCATGTGGGCGTCATATGGGATAAACCTGGGCACGCTCATATGGGCAAAATATATGGGTGTCGTTAGGGAAAAAGCTGGGCAAGCCCATATGTGGAAAATACGGGCCGACCCATGTGGGCGTCAAATGGGATAAACCTGGGCACGCTCATATGGGCAAAATACAGGCTGGCCCATGGTGTCGTTAGGGAAAAAGCTGGGCAAGCCCATATGGGGAAAATACGGGCTGACCCATGTGGGCGTCATATGGGATAAACCTGCAGGGCACGCTCATATGGGCACAATACGGGCTTGCCCATATGGGTGTGATTAGGGAAAAAGCCTGGCAAGCCCATGTGGGAAAAATACGGGCTGACCCATGTGGGCGTCATATGGGATAAACCTGGGCACGCTTTTATGGGCAAAATATGGGCTGGCCCATATGGGTGTCATAAGGGGAAAAGCTGGGCAAGCCCATGTGGGGAAAATACGGGCTGACCCATTTGGGCGTCATATGGGATAAACCTGGGCACGCTCATTATGGGCAAAATACGGGCTGGCCCATATGGGTGTCATTGGGGAAAAACCTGGGCAAACCCATGTAGGCGGAATACTAGTGCTGGCTGGCCCATGTGGGTGTCATAATGGAAAGAAAACCTGGGCGAGCACGTGTGGGCAAAATACGGGATGGCCTGTATGGGTGTCATAATACTGGGCAACTCCATGTAGGCAGAATACAGACTGACCGATATGGGGGTAAATGGTAAAACGGGCTGGCCCACCGGGGTGTCATTAGGGAAAAAGCTGGGCAAACCCATATTCGCGGAATACTGGCTGGCCTAAAGGGTATCACATGGGAAAACCTTCGGCAAAACCAAGTGGGCAGAACACCGCCTGGCCCATTACGGATGTCATATGGGGAAAAGCGGCAATCCAATGTGGGTTGAATACGGGTGGGCTCATGTGGGTGTCACATGGGAACAACCTGGGCAAACTTATGTGGGCAGATTGGCCGGCCCATATGGGTGTTACATGGGGAAAAGCTGATCTAAGTTTGAACTTCCGGTCGAGCCGGAAGTAAATGTTGAAGGAGGTCATGTACAGTTCGAAAATGTTGATCTATGAATGTAGCATCGCATTGCAAAGTATGAACACGATTGGTGATATTGTTGAACAGTTATTAGAGAAATAATTGATCATATTTCGAACATCCGGTAGAGCCGGAAGTTAAGGTCAAACGAGGTTGTGCACACTGCCAAGTTGCTGTTCAGTGAGTTGTCTATGGAAAGGGAAAGTATTCACAAGATCGACGGTGTTAGTCAAGAGTTATAAGCTAAAGAAGTTGTTTAGAAAATGTCTTGTTGATCATTAAGAGTTGGTATGCAAAAAAGTCATGAATATTTATTACGTAACTGAGCATGCTCACTTGTGAAACAAAGCTGTGGGCGGAGCTTGACAATTTGCTAACTGTGATTTAGAAAATGGAAATTATTGGGCATATATATAGGAAGTGTGCACACAAAAGATATAATTAGAAAGGATAGAGAGGGAGGGATGATTATGGGGAATATGATTACGGGTACAGGGGATGTGATTACGGGGTATATTATGGTTGTAGATGCTATTTGGAAGGATAAAGGGATTAATTAGGAGTTGGAAAGTTGGATGGAGCATTAATTGTGAGATGTATTAGCAAGGAATGTGACTAGGGTATGCAAATATAAATATAAATGGAAATATAATGTGATTTGGACATTATGGTGGATGAGAATGTAATTAGGTAAGATTCAGGATTGAAATTCAGGATTAAGATTAGGATTAATATATTTCGGACAACCCACATTTTACCCAGATGGGCCCCACAGGTAACCCATATGGGTGATCTGGGCTGGCCCATATGGGTCCCATAAGGATCTTGGGTGCAAAATTATCTGGGGCCCATATGGGTCCGCCCATATGGGACCCATATCTTGGCCCAGATGGGGCCCATTAAAGCTTCCCCATATTTTACCCAGATGTTTGCCCAGATGGGCCCCAGACATAACCCATATGGGTTTATCTGAGCTGGCCCATATGGGCCCCATAAGAATCTTGGGTGCAAAATTATCTGGGGCCCATATGGGTCCTCCCATATGGGACCCATATATTGGCCCCGATGGGGCCCATATGCCACCCATATGGGCTTGCTACCTGGGAAGCAGATGATTCGGAGTCAGGACATCTAGGTCGTTGGGACTGTTAGGGCATTCGGTAAGTGGTCGTCCATTCATGATAGCTTCTACCTCACACAACAAAGTTTGGAGAGCTTCATCACTCAGATGAACATTCTGTTCTCGCATCAAAGAGTTGAGGATCTTCCTGACGCTTCTAATCAAACGCTCCCATATTCCTCCAAAATGTGATCCTGCTGGAGGATTAAATTGCCAGGATATGCCCTTCTGTAGCAAGTTCTTATGGATTTTCTGTTGGTTCCAGGCTCTCATCTGCTCACGCATCTCACGATCTGCGCCAACTAAATTGGTTCCATTGTCAGAGAGAATGCTCTTTACTGATCCACGACGGGCACTGAATCTGCGGATTGCATTGATGCATGAATCCGTGTCAAGTGAATGCGCTAACTCCAAGTGGACAGCTCGCGAAGTCAAACAAGTGAATATGACCCCGTACCTCTTCACCATACTTGTACCACGTTTCACCTCAAAGGGACCAAAATAATCCATTCCAACCTTGCTGAATGGAGGCTCATTCAACGCTAGTCGCTCTCGTGGCAGGCTGGCCATTTTCTGCTGCTCAGCCGGGGCTTGGTATCTCCTGCAAGTGACACACCTCGAGACGATACCCTTGATGATAGAAGGTGCTCCAATTATCCAGTAATGTCGTCGAAGCTCTGCTTCGCTGAAGAATAAGCCTGGAGACAGGTGAGTCTCTTGGCATCAGTGCCTGGTGCTTGGACTCAAAGTCGAGATCTGCTCTACCAATCCGACCACCAACACGTAGAAGTCCATCTACCAGCTTAGGATCGAGCTTTCTCAATGAAGAAGACTTCTTGACCACCGACGATGGTTTTCCCTCCGTCTCGTTGAGCAATTTGATTTCGTCCTTCCAATGTTTCTGCTGGACATGGTAAACCAAAACCCTCTCAGCAGCCTCAAGGTTCTCTGTGGTAAGTCGAGTATGGTTAAGACTTTCTCTGGCACCTGATGAAAGAGTTTGCTTAACTGTGCTCTGCTCTGATTCGAGCTTCTGTGAACGGCGCAACGCATTGGGTTCTTGTGGCTCGAACTCTTGCTTTGCTGGCTCCTGTATGAACTTCTTGCTTGCAGCCACTCTATCTTGGAGGTGCTTCATCACAACCAATATCCAAGCAACTGCCCGTTTCAGCCTGGTCCAATCTGAATAATGCCCCAGAAGTCTGTCAACTGGACTAATAGGTGTCTCTGCTGTCATCAGCACGGTCTTCTTCACCTCAGCATCATTATCTGGTAGCTTGGTAAGATCGGCATCTTGCTGAGGCCATTCTGTTTCTGGCTGAGACAGGAAGCCTGGACCCTCAAACCACATGGAGCACTGAAGAAATCTTTTTACTGACTGACCACGTGTTGCGCAATCAGCAGGGTTGAATTTGGTATTCACGTACTTCCACTGCTGCAAGCAAGAGGCATCTCTGATTATTGCAATGCGATTTGCAACAAAGGTCTGGAAGCGACAACTCTCGTTTGCGAGGTACCGCAATACCGTCATACTGTCTGTCCAGTAGTAAGTGCCGTGTATGTCGCAGTCCAGCTCTTGAGTAAGCACTTTGCCAAGTCTAACTGCGATGGTTGCTGCTGTCAACTCCATACGTGGGATAGTCATCTTCTTTAAAGGTGCAACCCTTGCTTTGCCTGTAACAAGCGAACAGCTGATGCACCCAGATTCATCACAAAGCCGGAGATAGGCAGCCACACCATACCCCACGTCACTAGCATCTGCAAAGATGTGAAGCTGACAGCTTACAACCTGCCCAAACCCTGAAGGCTTGTAGCATCTCCTGATCCTCAGCTGATCCAGGTCTCCCACCTCACTGAGCCACTGATTCCAGATTCTAAGATCTTCTCCCTGGATCTCTTCATCCCATCCTATGTCTCGTCGACAAAGACTCTGAAGGAGAATTTTGGCTTTCAACACGAAAGGAGCTGCGATGCCCAGAGGATCATAAACTGAACTCGTGATAGAAAGTATTCCTCGTCGTGTTGCAGGTTGCTTTGGCAAACTGACTTTGAACCCCAAGCTGTCTGATTCTACAAACCAATAAACCCCCAGAGCTCGCTCATTGGGAAGGTTCTGATTCTCCATCGACAACTCTCTGATGTCTTTTGCCCGTTCCTCTATTGGCACCGTCTGTAGAACCTGATGGCTATTTGACACCCATTTTGTCAGATGAAAGCCGCCTTGTTTGCACAGGGCTGTGGTACTCTGGATCAAATGAGCAGCTTCTTGTTCTGTACCAACCGAGACAAGACAGTCGTCTACATAGAAACTTCTCTTCACTGTGTCACATGAAGCCTCTCCGTAGTCACCAACATTATCCTCAACAGTTTGCTTAAGAGCAAAGCTTGAGCAACTCGGTGAGGACACTGCTCCGAATGGGTGGACTTTCAGACGATAGGCAACCGGCTGCTCTTTGAGATTGGCATTTGGCCACCAGAAGAATCGGAGGCAGTCACGATCTTCACTGGGAACTCTTACTTGGAAAAACATTGTGGCTATGTCTCCCATTATAGCTATCTCCTCTTGACGGAATCTCAGGAGTACACCCATCAGACTGTTTGTGAGATCTGGTCCTTGGAGTAAGACGTTGTTCAAAGATGAACCCAGGTACGTAGCCGCACAATCGAAGACTACTCTAATCTTACCGGGCTTGCGGGGATGATAAACTGCATGATGCGGAATATACCACACCCTGCCATCTGCCCGATGTAGGTCTTCTTGTGGGACCTTTTCGGCGTAGCCTTCACTCATAATCTTGAACATGAACTCTTTGTAGTCGCTGCCGAATTCACTGTTTCTCTGTAGTTTGTGTTTCAGGCTATCAAGGCGCTTCAATGCCATTGACTTGTTGTCAGGTAGCTTTACATCTTCTGCTTTGAAAGGCAAACCAATACAGTAGTGACCATCTCTGTGTGTGATAGACTTGTTCACCGACGCCAAGAATCTGATGTCTTCTTGAGAATGCTCTTTCTTGTCGTCAATAAGCCTCTCGGGAAAATCCATGTTGATGGTCTCTCGAACTAGTCTATCCAGATGCTTGAGCTGATCTACCTCTGCTATTGCTGTGACCTCAGCCTTGTTTACAGAGAAACTACAACTTATGTCACTCTGTACTTGTTCAGCGTCTCTCATCACATTCCAAACCACCCAACCGAGCATAGTTCTTGCAGCATGAGGGCTACCCGCTGGACCAATTTTCAGATCAAACGGGGTGTAGGCATCTGCCACATTGTTACCAATCAGGAGTCCAATGTCTGCATCTATTTCAGGCAAGCTGATGTCTTTAAGATGGTCCCACCTGGAAATGTCATCAGTCTTTGGAATATGGTGCTGGGAAACTGGAATTGTGTCTTTGGTATACATGACTGGAAGATCAATCTCGTTCGTCATGTCTAAGTCGCTGACCTTCAGCCCGTCGATGAGATACGTCTTCATGGAGTAGGGCTTACCCATGGTGTCCAATGTAATGGACTTACATGGACCACTTGCTCCCAACTGCCGGGCTAGACTCTCACTACAGAAGGAAACGGTGCTTCCAGGATCCATGAATGCGTACGTTGGTACAGCCTTGATACCATCTCTCAGCCGGACTTTAACCGGTACAATTGCCATGGTGCATTGACCCTGCTGACCGGCCCTCGTATTACCACCTGAATGCTTTGCAAAGTTTGCACACTGCCCACTGCTGCCATCTGGATTAGGCTTTGACTCGGGCTTGGGAACTCTATTCTCATCGTGGAGGCAGGTTGGATGGCGACGTTTGCAAATGTCACAAGTGGATCTATGGCGACACTCCTTACTCTGGTGACCACGCTTGAGACATCCGTAACATAGACCTTTGGATTTTGCAAACTCTGTTCTTTCAGACAGAGGCAAACTGGACAGACGCTTGCACTTGTCAGTATGATGGCCTGTGTCAGTGCAATATATGCACACGTTCTTCACTTCATTGCCAGACTTAACTGCTGTCGACCTGTTGTCTCCTTCTCTGTTACGCCATGTCTGCTCGGATTGGCCACTTGAAACCTCGGTTGCAAAGCTGCCCCTTGAACGATTGGTGTGCTTGGTGACGACCTTTGTCCCTGTGCCTTTTACATCTTGGCTCAGGGCCTCTCTGCCGTACATGGGATCCATCACCTTCTTTGCCTCCATCTTACAAATCGAACCAGTTGGCTAAATTGGACAGTCTCGCCTTTGTCTGAAGTCTGCCGAACAACATTTCTCCACCTGTCATGAAGATAGAATGGTAGTTTACCCACCAACTTCCTCATGTTGTCGGGGTACTCGAGGACCTTCACTGCTTGAATGCATTTTACAGCATTTTCACACTCAACCAGCAGAATTGAGAAGTCATCAAGTGCCTTCGGGTTGTCCGGACGAACACATGGCCAATCGAGTGCTTTCTTGATGAAGGAGTGGGCCATGAGATGCACGTCTCCATATCTAGATGCCAATTCTTTTAGAGCTGCAGGGTATCCTTGCTCAGCAGGAAGATGGCTGAAACCTGAGACAACTTTATATGCCTCTCCAGTAGTGAACTGCTCCAAGTAGCTCATTCGCTCATCGTCATTATCAGTATGTACTGCCACTTTAGTGTTGAACTGCCTGATGAATTTCCGGTAGTCGACTGGTTCCCCACTAAACCGCTTGATCTCAGGAGTAGGCCTCTTTAGTTGTCTGACAACTGCAAGAAGAGCGTTGTCACCCGACATGCCAGTTTCACTTCGGTTGCTGTCACAGTGCTTGTCACCTTGAGCTGAAACAGAATGGTCATTATTGACATGCAATGGCACTGGTACACTATGGCATGATGAACTATTACAACTTTGTTTACCATGTACTTGTACACTACTACTTTGGTTATGACTTTCTGGTGTAAAACTATGAGCATTCACATTTAGTGCAGATTGACCACTATTTGTCTGGTCTACCAAGTGTGACTGGTTAATGGGTTGTGCTACAATGGACACAGTTTCATTATTCAACCGCTTAACTGAATTTGAATCTCTAATTGAAACCGCATTTGATTGTAATTCAAAACTGTCCAAACTCTCTCCTTGGCCTGAACAATGTCCAGTTCTGTGGTCAAATTCAGCTCCTCTTCTTCCAACCTCAATTTCAACTTGGCCATCTCTATCTCTCGTCTCCTCTTGAGTGCCTTCATTCTTGCCTCCAAAGCCGCTTTCTCCTGCTCTGCCTTGAGTCGTGCCGATGATACAGCGCTGGCAATGGAAGCTCTTGAGCCCCTTCCACTGTTGCGTGATATGCTTGTCAGGTTTTCGCTGTCAGTGGTGCCATGGCGTTGGCGTGGAACTCCGACATCTTGCTCCTTCTGTGACCGGACCGTTTCCCAGTTGGAGTAATACACCTTGAAGTTCTTCAGGTAGGTATCTCTACTGTCCCAACTGTTGTCCAGATACTCCTGTAATTCTTCCTTGGACAGCAAAGTACAGTACTCGCTGATCTCTTTGAGCAAGTCCTCGTAAGTTGACATCCATTCCTTATATTCAGAGCGTACTTCACCTTGGTCATGCTTTTCATTCATGAGTAGTTCAAGCCTTTCAGTTTTTGACTTTATTTGCCTGAACAGCTGTGACACGCGCTTTGCTTTCATGTCCTTTTGGTAGGCAAGTCCCTTTTCTGTATGCATTCTTGCCCTCATTGTTTCATGAAAAGCAGTATCTTCACTGTCCATGTCAACTTTCTCATGGTCATGACATGTAGCTCCTTGCGTGGTAAGGTCTTCTGCCCCTTTATCCATCCTGGTAGTAAACGTCAATGATGAATCTGCCAAAGATTTAACGAAATATGCTGTGCACATGCAGATCCAGATGATTTTATTGTCCGACTTCTGACAGTTTTGGTAGTCGTACACTTGCGGGCTCAGGTATAGGCACAGATTGACTACAATAAATAAAATGGAAAATAAAATGTATGTGTTACAAGAAATAATCCCGAGTTTGTGTAACCTAATTAACAGAATCAGCTGACTGAATTACATATCTTTTACATGTACATGTACTCTAAATACTTGCACACAAATGTCCAAACTAAAGGCTAAATACACGTACACATGTGTGTAGGCCCCTACAATGTACAAGGACAGATGAGTTTATCGACCATGACCTAAATGCAACAAGGGTTTATGTACACCCTGTACGATACTTGTACATGTGCTTAATAATAAGATCCAAAATAACATGCATTGAAAATACATGTACATTTGTACATCTTATAGGCTTACAAAATATCACTAAATATCACATTAATTACTGAATCATTGATATAAATTATTTAAGAGTAACCAACCGTTTAATAAACCTTGGCCAGTTAATGCTTTGGGCGAAGAATTCCACAAGTTGCAAACTCTGTAGTCATTGAGCTGAAGCCATGTTGCTTTTTGCTTAGCTCCCGTATTCCCGCAACAGCGCCCTCACTTGGCAAAACAAAAATAAGAAATCTATCTGAGTTTGGCCGCTACAAGTACAGTATATGACCTTCTTCTGTAAGGTGTTCTCAAATATTCTTCCATCGTCGGACTTCACAGAGTCCCCGCATGAGAAAATGCTGTCACATTCCATGTGGCAATTGTAATGTTCTCCCTCCCACAGATCTTCTGTGGTGAGGTTGCACAAGTAGCATTTTTGTCACCTCTAATGTGCGACGGAAGATCCAGGCCTTGTTACCCCGGGGACGACAGATTCGGTGTAGTCGTTAACATGTTGCTCATATTCATGCAGTGGGTCTTGGGCAGAGTTATCCTGGCGGTGCCCATCCCTCTCCAGGCTTGATCACAGCCGACTTCTTCCAACTAGGTGGTCGCCCTGGTCACGAACACGTAGATGTTAAGTTTTCTATGGACCTCTTCTGCCCTGGCTGGTGATTTCATCGAGGAAGTCTTTCGCCCGGTGGTGCCGTGTTAACACCAACCCCTCACTTGATTTAGCCCGCCAGCTGAAGCGGTTTACCGGGCGTGTGGCGCTTGGAACCATCACTTGAGAGGTTTAGAGGATGGATGAGGACCAGTGACGCCAGTCCACCCTACCAGGAAGGGTACAGCTGCCAATCATTAAAGGTGATACCTCTATAGAGCCCTCTTGGATAAAATAAAACACATTCCATTACAAAAAACGACTCACCTTTGTTTTATTTACCAACATTTGCATATCAGCGTGCAATTGCACAAACCTTGATGAAAAAAGCGCCCAAGATTTTAAGCTAAACGGACACTCCCGTAGGTTAGTCATTTATTATCAGGCTTGTTTAATACAAATAAAATAGACTCTGAAAAAAATGTTTCGACCCCCACCTTGTCTTCAGAAGCCAAGGAGTTACTCAGACGTAAACATTCCCAACTTCACGAGCAGGTTTTTTTTTTATTCAAAGACCAAAACACTGGGCAGCAGAATTTCCTTGGACCGCCACCTGCGTCATGGGTCAGAGTAGCTTCTTTCTCAATCTTGTAAGGATACTTCAGATTCAACCATGGCAGCCAAGAGCAGACAGGGATCCACAGGGAGAACTTAATAGACTTCTCCACTTCCCCAAATGGTGTGAACAGAGAGCTGACGATCCCTGTTCTGAATCTGTAACTTCGATTGGGGAAACCGAATATTTCCCGCCTTCAGATCTCAATGGCTACAGTTCAGCCACTGGTGTCCTACATCAGGGTTTCGCTCCGTCAGCTTACAATAAAACCTGCATTTTTATTGGCTGCTCACCAAGCAAGCTCCATGGTCTGTCAGTGGAACCAGGACATATCCGTTGGGAACCTGGTAGTGTTCGTTAAATTCCACAGACCATTTCTCACACAGAACCACTCAGTAGATTGTTCATCACCCCCTGATCTTTTCCACAGTGCGTAAGGGCAAGCGTCATGCCGAGGACGAGCTGTTGGAGACCCTGCAGAAGAAGGTTCATGAGTCAGGCGACATCATCAAAAGCCTGACCACTACAGCAGCCTGTGACATAGGACCAGCCGTTTGCAAACTTTTTGCGGGACAGTCTCTTGAGCATGCCCAAGGAGAAGTTCTGCAAGGCCAGGCTGTCCATCAGCAAGATCCTCATTGCCTCATTAGCATTGCCAACCTAGACACCCTCTAGAGTACGTTGTGTTGTTCCATAATAATAAAATTGAAAGTTTAATAAAATTAAAAGTACAATAAAAAAAAAAAAAAAAAAAAAAAGATTAAATTAAAAGTTGGGTGCACGCTCGGGGTACGCAAGCCCTCCAACCAGCGTATCACAAGCGTTCGCCAGCGTGTGAGTAGCGGGTTGGTAACGACCGTCTAGCACGTTCGACGCGTGAGTAACGACTCTCCAGCATTTGCCAGCGTGTGCATTCACGCGCTAGCAAACGCTGAAAATTTTAGGTATGTTGCAGGGGGGGGGGGGGGCGGAAGGGGTCTGGGTTTCAGACCAAAAATTCGCTGACTATTCTCTTTGGATACATTCCATTTTTAAAAGAGGTGAGCGTTGTTTAAAAAAAAAAGGAAACCATTTTTAACGTTGAAATGCTCTCTCTATCAGCATTGAAAACATGACAGCATAGGTTCAACGAGTAATTCCAATTGATACGATTGCTAAATTTATATAAAAATGCGTAAAAACATTAGTGAACATTTGTCATTGATTTATGCCAGGATCAACGTGCTTAACTGCTTTGAATGTGTCTAGGTGGGAAATTCATTACAAAATGTCTCCCCTGAAGCGGGTACAAATATCGACATAATTTGAAAAATTGTATCGTTCATCCTCTGATTTTTTTTCTCTGATCGTAATTTTTAAGGATCGATCTTTTGTTCCTGGAAGTTTCACAAAAATCGCTCCGTACATCCTCTAGATATTTGATAGTTTTTTCCAGGGTTTGTTTGAGAAAATGGTTTCTGCGATTTACTCAGCGCTGCACCGGCACGCGCACAAGATGTTGATGTATACGTACGTGACCCCTCGCGAGCACTCGGTTCCGTGTAACAATACGGAATCGTCTGCGCTGCACACGTACACAAGTATTGGTTGGTGCTACGTGCGTTAACGACGGAGCTTCGAACTGCCAACGTCGCGAGGGGGAAATGAGATCAATTTCAACGTAGAGGGCGTTACCCCTTCCGCCCCCCCCCCTGGTATGTTGAAAAATATATTTTTGCCTCAGCCTGTGACAGCGTGTCTCAGCATGTGAGTAACGTGCTCATAGCGTGTTGCTAACGCTGGCATAGCGTTGGTCAGCGTTTGCCAGCATGTTTTAGGCCTATATTCCACAGAAATAGTCAGAATCGTTTGGTCTAGCAACCAGACTAGGTATTTTCCATCAATCACTCCATTGCCCGATCGATGGAAATACTAGAGTTCTAACAAATTTCCGTGATCATGTTTATTTGGGCTAGGTCATATTTTTTGGGGGGAGGGGGGGGGGTGTTGCACATCCGTGCTGAAATGTAGACACGTTTTGGGTTTTTTCCTTCGGACACTTGACCTCCGTACGGCCGGGGGGACCGTCTGTCGATGGGGCGCTGTTCAAAGCCGAAGATTATGCACAGGGCGATACATACGCGAAATAAGCACCCGTAACGGCCGATTGAACAAATGGCGCGCCCTTTGTTTTCCCCAAGGGGCACGTGTTAACAAGGCACATTTGTTCCCAAATCGAATTGGAATGTGTTCAAGGTGACCTTAGGCATCTTTCCTGGAAGTTTCAAGGAATTTCATTTTGTTGGCCAAAATTGAAAAAAAATACAAAAAAATTCAAGGGGTTTGGCCAAAAATGGACTTTTCTCCAAACAACGCAGAAATACCTCTGAAGACGAGTGGAGCATGAATAAATATTAAAACACCCAAATTTTGGTAGATTTAGGCAAATATCATTCATTTTTTGGTATATAAAAAGCCAAATTTTGACTGTTTTTACCCCAAATTTTCGGCCAAATTGTGTTTTCAAAGGCACATCTGTTCCCAAATCGAATTGGAAAATGTTCAGGGTTACCTTAGGCATCTCTCTTGGAAGTTTTAAGGAATTTCAGTTTTTGGCCAAAATTGAAAAAAATACAAGGGGTTAGCCTTACATTTTTAACCAAATTTGGCCAAAAAATGACTTTTCTCCAAACAACGCAGAAATACCTTTGGAGACGAGTGGAGCATGAATCAACATTCAAACACCCACATTTTCGCAGATTTAGGCAAAAATCATCCATTTTTGTGTGGGAAACACATGTAAATAAAATGCCAATTTTTGACTGTTTTGTTTTTACCCCAAATTTTCGGCCAAATTTTCTTTTGAAAGGCACATCTGTTCCCAAATCGAATTGGAATATGTTCAGGGTTTCCTTAGGCATCTCATTTGGAAGTTTTCAGGAATTTCATTTTTTGGCCAAAATTGAAAAAAATACAAGGGGTTAGCCTTACATTTATCAAATTTAGCCAAAAATTGACATTTCTCCAAACAACGCAGAAATACCTTGGAGACGAGTGGAGCATGAATAAATATTTAAACACCCAAATTTTAGTAGATTTAGGCAAATATTATTCACTTTTGGGTAGGAAATACATGAAAATAAAAAGCCAAATTTTGACTGTTTTTACCCCAAATTTTCGGCCAAATTTTCTTTTGAAAGGCACATCTGTTCCCAAATCGAATTGGAAAAATGTTCAGGGTTACCTTAGGCATCTTTCTTGGAAGTTTTAAGGAATTTAATTTTTTGGCCAAAATTGAAAAAAATACAAGGGGTTAGCCTTACATTTTTAACCAAATTTTGCCAAAAATTGACTTTTCTCCAAACAACGCAGAAATACCTTTGGAGATGAGTCGAGCATGTATCAATATTCAAACAGCCAAATTTTGGCAGATTTAGGCAAAAATCATTCATTTTTGTGTAGGAAACGCATGTAAATAAAATGCCAAATTTTGACTGTTTTACCCCAAATTTTCGGCCAAATTTTCTTTTGAAAGGCACATCTGTTCCCAAATCGCATTGGAATATGTTCAGGGTTTCCTTAGGCATCTCTCTTGGAAGTTTTAAGGAATTTCATTTTTTGGCCAAAATTGAAAAAATACACAGGGTTAGCCTTTCATTTTTATCAAATTTAGCCAAAAATTGACATTTCTCCAAACAACGCAGAAATACCTTTGGAGACGAGTGGAGCATGAATAAATATTTAAACACCCAAATTTTGGTAGATTTAGGCAAATATTATTCACTTTTGGGTAGGAAATACATGAAAATAAAAAGCCAAATTTTGACTGTTTTTACCCCAAATTTTCGGCCAAATTTTCTTTTGAAAGGCACATCTGTTCCCAAATCGAATTGGAAAAATGTTCAGGGTTACCTTAGGCATCTTTCTTGGAAGTTTTAAGGAATTTAATTTTTTGGCCAAAATTGAAAAAAATACAAGGGGTTAGCCTTACATTTTTAATAAAATTTGGACCACAAATGATTTTTCTCCAAACAACGCAGAAATACCTTTGGAGATGAGTCGAGCATGTATCAATATTCAAACAGCCAAATTTTGGCAGATTTAGGCAAAAATCATTCATTTTTGTGTAGGAAACGCATGTAAATAAAATGCCAAATTTTGACTGTTTTACCCCAAATTTTCGGCCAAATTTTCTTTTGAAAGGCACATCTGTTCCCAAATCGCATTGGAATATGTTCAGGGTTTCCTTAGGCATCTCTCTTGGAAGTTTTAAGGAATTTCATTTTTTGGCCAAAATTGAAAAAATACAAGGGGTTAGCCTTCCATTTTTATCAAATTTAGCAAAAAATTGACATTTCTCCAAACAACGCAGAAATACCTTTGGAGACGAGTGGAGCATGAATAAATATTTAAACACCCAAATTTTGGTAGATTTAGGCAAATATCATTCATGTTTTGGTAGGAAACACATGTAAATAAAATGCCAAATTTTGACTGTTTTTACCCCAAATTTCGGCCAATTTTTCTTTTGAAAGGCACATCTGTTCCCAAAACGAATGGAAAATGTTCTGGGTTACCTTAGGCATCTCTCATGGAAGTTTTAAGGAATTTCATTTTTTGGCCAAAATTGAAAAAAATACAAGGGGTTACATTTTGAACCAAATTTGGCCAAAAAAATGACTTTTCTCCAAACAACGCAGAAATACCTTTGGAGACGAGTGGAGCATGAATCAACATTCAAACAACTAAATTTTGACAAGATTGAGGCAAAAATCATCCATTTTTGTGTAGGAAACACATGTAAATAAAATGCCAAATTTTGACTGTTTTTACCCCAAATTTTCTTTTGAAAGGCACATCTGTTCCCAAATCGAATTGGAAAATGTTCAGGGTTACCTTAGGCATCTCTCTTGGAAGTTTTAAGGAATTTCTTGTTTTGGCCAAAATTGAAAAAAATACAAGGGGTTAGCCTTACATTTTTAACCAAATTTGGCAAAAAAATGACTTTTCTCCAAACAACGCAGAAATACCTTTGGAGACGAGTGGAGCATGAATCAACATTCAAACACCCACATTTTGGCAGATTTAGGCAAAAATCATCCATTTTTGTGTGGGAAACACATGTAAATAAAATGCCAATTTTTGACTGTTTTGTTTTTACCCCAAATTTTCGGCCAAATTTTCTTTTGAAAGGCACATCTGTTCCCAAATCGAATTGGAATATGTTCAGGGTTTCCTTAGGCATCTCATTTGGAAGTTTTCAGGAATTTCATTTTTTGGCCAAAATTGAAAAAAATACAAGGGGTTAGCCTTACATTTATCAAATTTAGCGAAAAATTGACATTTCTCCAAACAACGCAGAAATACCTTGGAGACGAGTGGAGCATGAATAAATATTTAAACACCCAAATTTTAGTAGATTCAGGCAAATATTATTCACTTTTGGGTAGGAAATACATGAAAATAAAAAGCCAAATTTTGACTGTTTTTACCCCAAATTTTCGGCCAAATTTTCTTTTGAAAGGCACATCTGTTCCCAAATCGAATTGGAAAAATGTTCAGGGTTACCTTAGGCATCTTTCTTGGAAGTTTTAAGGAATTTAATTTTTTGGCCAAAATTGAAAAAAATACAAGGGGTTAGCCTTACATTTTTAACCAAATTTTGCCAAAAATTGACTTTTCTCCAAACAACGCAGAAATACCTTTGGAGATGAGTCGAGCATGTATCAATATTCAAACAGCCAAATTTTGGCAGATTTAGGCAAAAATCATTCATTTTTGTGTAGGAAACGCATGTAAATAAAATGCCAAATTTTGACTGTTTTACCCCAAATTTTCGGCCAAATTTTCTTTTGAAGGGCACATCTGTTCCCAAATCGCATTGGAATATGTTCAGGGTTTCCTTAGGCATCTCTCTTGGAAGTTTTAAGGAATTTCATTTTTTGGCCAAAATTGAAAAAATACAAGGGGTTAGCCTTCCATTTTTATCAAATTTAGCCAAAAATTGACATTTCTCCAAACAACGCAGAAATACCTTTGGAGACGAGTGGAGCATGAATAAATATTTAAACACCCAAATTTTGGTAGATTTAGGCAAATATTATTCACTTTTGGGTAGGAAATACATGAAAATAAAAAGCCAAATTTTGACTGTTTTTACCCCAAATTTTCGGCCAAATTTTCTTTTGAAAGGCACATCTGTTCCCAAATCGAATTGGAAAAATGTTCAGGGTTACCTTAGGCATCTTTCTTGGAAGTTTTAAGGAATTTAATTTTTTGGCCAAAATTGAAAAAAATACAAGGGGTTAGCCTTACATTTTTAACCAAATTTTGCCAAAAATTGACTTTTCTCCAAACAACGCAGAAATACCTTTGGAGATGAGTCGAGCATGTATCAATATTCAAACAGCCAAATTTTGGCAGATTTAGGCAAAAATCATTCATTTTTGTGTAGGAAACGCATGTAAATAAAATGCCAAATTTTGACTGTTTTACCCCAAATTTTCGGCCAAATTTTCTTTTGAAAGGCACATCTGTTCCCAAATCGCATTGGAATATGTTCAGGGTTTCCTTAGGCATCTCTCTTGGAAGTTTTAAGGAATTTCATTTTTTGGCCAAAATTGAAAAAATACAAGGGGTTAGCCTTCCATTTTTATCAAATTTAGCAAAAAATTGACATTTCTCCAAACAACGCAGAAATACCTTTGGAGACGAGTGGAGCATGAATAAATATTTAAACACCCAAATTTTGGTAGATTTAGGCAAATATCATTCATGTTTTGGTAGGAAACACATGTAAATAAAATGCCAAATTTTGACTGTTTTTACCCCAAATTTCGGCCAATTTTTCTTTTGAAAGGCACATCTGTTCCCAAAACGAATGGAAAATGTTCTGGGTTACCTTAGGCATCTCTCATGGAAGTTTTAAGGAATTTCATTTTTTGGCCAAAATTGAAAAAAATACAAGGGGTTACATTTTGAACCAAATTTGGCCAAAAAAATGACTTTTCTCCAAACAACGCAGAAATACCTTTGGAGACGAGTGGAGCATGAATCAACATTCAAACAACTAAATTTTGACAAGATTGAGGCAAAAATCATCCATTTTTTGTGTAGGAAACAAATGTAAATAAAATGCCAAATTTTAACTGTTTTTACCCCAAATTTTCTTTTGAAAGGCACATCTGTTCCCAAATCGAATTGGAAAATGTTCAGGGTTACCTTAGGCATCTCTCTTGGAAGTTTTAAGGAATTTCTTGTTTTGGCCAAAATTGAAAAAAATACAAGGGGTTAGCCTTACATTTTTAACCAAATTTGGCAAAAAAATGACTTTTCTCCAAACAACGCAGAAATACCTTTGGAGACGAGTGGAGCATGAATCAACATTCAAACACCCACATTTTCGCAGATTTAGGCAAAAATCATCCATTTTTGTGTGGGAAACACATGTAAATAAAATGCCAATTTTTGACTGTTTTGTTTTTACCCCAAATTTTCGGCCAAATTTTCTTTTGAAAGGCACATCTGTTCCCAAATCGAATTGGAATATGTTCAGGGTTTCCTTAGGCATCTCATTTGGAAGTTTTAAGGAATTTCATTTTTTGGCCACAATTGAAAAAAATACAAGGGGTTAGCCTTACATTAATCAAATTGAGCCAAAAATTGACATTTCTCCAAACAACGCAGAAATACCTTGGAGACGAGTGGAGCATGAATAAATATTTAAACACCCAAATTTTAGTAGATTTAGGCAAATATTATTCACTTTTGGGTAGGAAATACATGAAAATAAAAAGCCAAATTTTGACTGTTTTTACCCCAAATTTTCGGCCAAATTGTGTTTTCAAAGGCACATCTGTTCCCAAATCGAATTGGAAAAATGTTCAGGGTTACCTTAGGCATCTTTCTTGGAAGTTTTAAGGAATTTAATTTTTTGGCCAAAATTGAAAAAAATACAAGGGGTTAGCCTTACATTTTTAACCAAATTTGGCCAAAAATTGACTTTTCTCCAAACAACGCAGAAATACCTATGGAGATGAGTTGAGCATGAATCAACATTCAAACACCCACATTTTGGCAGATTTAGGCAAAAATCATTCATCTTTTGGTAGGAAACACATGTAAATAAAATGCCAAATTTTGACTGTTTTTACCCCAAATTTTCGGCCAAATTTTCTTTTGAAAGGCACATCTGTTCCCAAATCGAATTGGAATATGTTCAGGGTTTCCTTAGGCATCTCTCTTGGAAGTTTTAAGGAATTTCATTTTTGGCCAAAATTGAAAAATACAAGGGGTTAGGCCTTACATTTTATCAAATTTAGCCAAAAATTGACATTTCTCCAAACAACGCAGAAATACCTTTGGAGACGAGTGGAGCATTAATAAATATTTAAACACCCAAATTTTGGTAGATTTAGGCAAATATCATTCATGTTTTGGTAGGAAACACATGTAAATAAAATGCCAAATTTTGACTGTTTTTACCCCAAATTTCGGCCAATTTTTCTTTTGAAAGGCACATCTGTTCCCAAATCGAATTGGAATATGTTCAGGGTTTCCTTAGGCATCTCTCTTGGAAGTTTTAAGGAATTTAATTTTTTGGCCAAAATTGAAAAAAATACAAGGGGTTAGCCTTACATTTTTATCAAATTTAGCCAAAAATTGACATTCCTCCAAACAACGCAGAAATACCTTTGGAGACGAGTGGAGCATGAATAAATATTTAAACACCCAAATTTTGGTAGATTTAGGAAAATATCATTCATGTTTTGGTAGGAAACACATGTAAATAAAATGCCAAATTTTGACTGTTTTTACCCCAAATTTTCGGCCGAATTTTCTTTTGAAAGGCACATCTGTTCCCAAATCGAATTGGAAAATGTTCAACAACGCAGAAATACCTTTGGAGACGAGTGGAGCATGAATAAATATTTAAACACCCAAATTTTGGTAGATTTAGGCAAATATCATTCATGTTTTGGTAGGAAACACATGTAAATAAAATGCCAAATTTTGACTGTTTTTACCCCAAATGTCGGCCAATTTTTCTTTTGAAAGGCACATCTGTTCCCAAAACGAATTGGAAAATGTTCAGGGTTACCTTAGACATCTATCTTGGAAGTTTTAAGGAATTTCATTTTTTGGCCAAAATTGAAAAAATACAAGGGGTTAGCCTTACATTTTGAACGAAATTTGGCCCAAAAAATGACTTTTCTTCAAACAACGCAGAAATACCTTTGGAGACGAGTGGAGCATGAATCAACATTCAAACACCCAAATTTTGACAAGATTGAGGCAAAAATCATCCATTTTTGTGTAGGAAACACATGTAAATAAAATGCCAAATTTTGACTGTTTTTACCCCAAATTTTCGGCCGAATTTTCTTTTGAAAGGCACATCTGTTCCCAAATCGAATTGGAAAATGTTCAGGGTTACCTTAGGCATCTCTCTTGGAAGTTTTAAGGAATTTCATTTTTTGGCCAAAATTGAAAAAATACAAGGGGTTGGCCTTACATTTTGAACCAAATTTGGCCAAAAAAATGACTTTTCTCCAAACAATGCAGAAATACCTTTGGAGACGAGTGGAGCATGAATCAACATTCAAACAACCAAGTTTTGACAAGATTGAGGCAAAACTCATCCATTTTTGTGTAGGAAACACATGTAAATAAAATGCCAAATTTTGACTGTTTTTACCCCAAATTTTCTTTTGAAAGGCACATCTGTTCCCAAATCGAATTGGAAAATGTTCAGGGTTACCTTAGGCATCTCTCTTGGAAGTTTTAAGGAATTTCTTGTTTTGGCCAAAATTGAAAAAAATACAAGGGGTTAGCCTTACATTTTGAACCAAATTTGGCAAAAAAAATGACTTTTCTCCAAACAACGCAGAAATACCTTTGGAGACGAGTGGAGCATGAATCAACATTCAAACACCCACATTTTGGCAGATTTAGGCAAAAATCATCCATTTTTGTGTGGGAAACACATGTAAATAAAATGCCAATTTTTGACTGTTTTGTTTTTACCCCAAATTTTCGGCCAAATTTTCTTTTGAAAGGCACATCTGTTCCCAAATCGAATTGGAATATGTTCAGGGTTTCCTTAGGCATCTCATTTGGAAGTTTTCAGGAATTTCATTTTTTGGCCAAAATTGAAACAAATACAAGGGGTTAGCCTTCCATTTATCAAATTTAGCCAAAAATTGACATTTCTCCAAACAACGCAGAAATACCTTTGGAGACGAGTGGAGCATGAATAAATATTTAAACACCCAAATTTTAGTAGATTTAGGCAAATATTATTCACTTTTGGGTAGGAAATACATGAAAATAAAAAGCCAAATTTTGACTGTTTTTACCCCAAATTTTCGGCCAAATTTTCTTTTGAAAGGCACATCTGTTCCCAAATCGAATTGGAAAAATGTTCAGGGTTACCTTAGGCATCTTTCTTGGAAGTTTTAAGGAATTTAATTTTTTGGCCAAAATTGAAAAAAATACAAGGGGTTAGCCTTACATTTTTAACCAAATTTGGCCAAAAATTGACTTTTCTCCAAACAACGCAGAAATACCTTTGGAGATGAGTCGAGCATGTATCAATATTCAAACAGCCAAATTTTGGCAGATTTAGGCAAAAATCATTCATTTTTGTGTAGGAAACGCATGTAAATAAAATGCCAAATTTTGACTGTTTTACCCCAAATTTTCGGCCAAATTTTCTTTTGAAAGGCACATCTGTTCCCAAATCGCATTGGAATATGTTCAGGGTTTCCTTAGGCATCTCTCTTGGAAGTTTTAAGGAATTTCATTTTTTGGCCAAAATTGAAAAAATACAAGGGGTTAGCCTTCCATTTTTATCAAATTTAGCCAAAAATTGACATTTCTCCAAACAACGCAGAAATACCTTTGGAGACGAGTGGAGCATGAATAAATATTTAAACACCCAAATTTTGGTAGATTTAGGCAAATATCATTCATGTTTTGGTAGGAAACACATGTAAATAAAATGCCAAATTTTGACTGTTTTTACCCCAAATTTCGGCCAATTTTTCTTTTGAAAGGCACATCTGTTCCCAAAACGAATTGGAAAATGTTCTGGGTTACCTTAGGCATCTCTCATGGAAGTTTTAAGGAATTTCATTTTTTGGCCAAAATTGAAAAAAATACAAGGGGTTACATTTTGAACCAAATTTGGCCAAAAAAATGACTTTTCTCCAAACAACGCAGAAATACCTTTGGAGACGAGTGGAGCATGAATCAACATTCAAACAACTAAATTTTGACAAGATTGAGGCAAAAATCATCCATTTTTGTGTAGGAAACACATGTAATTAAAATGCCAAATTTTAACTGTTTTTACCCCAAATTTTCTTTTGAAAGGCACATCTGTTCCCAAATCGAATTGGAAAATGTTCAGGGTTACCTTAGGCATCTCTCTTGGAAGTTTAAAGGAATTTCTTGTTTTGGCCAAAATTGAAAAAAATACAAGGGGTTAGCCTTACATTTTTAACCAAATTTGGCAAAAAAATGACTTTTCTCCAAACAACGCAGAAATACCTTTGGAGACGAGTGGAGCATGAATCAACATTCAAACACCCACATTTTCGCAGATTTAGGCAAAAATCATCCATTTTTGTGTGGGAAACACATGTAAATAAAATGCCAATTTTTGACTGTTTTGTTTTTACCCCAAATTTTCGGCCAAATTTTCTTTTGAAAGGCACATCTGTTCCCAAATAGAATTGGAATATGTTCAGGGTTTCCTTAGGCATCTCATTTGGAAGTTTTAAGGAATTTCATTTTTTGGCCACAATTGAAAAAAATACAAGGGGTTAGCCTTACATTAATCAAATTTAGCCAAAAATTGACATTTCTCCAAACAACGCAGAAATACCTTGGAGACGAGTGGAGCATGAATAAATATTTAAACACCCAAATTTTAGTAGATTTAGGCAAATATTATTCACTTTTGGGTAGGAAATACATGAAAATAAAAAGCCAAATTTTGACTGTTTTTACCCCAAATTTTCGGCCAAATTGTGTTTTCAAAGGCACATCTGTTCCCAAATCGAATTGGAAAAATGTTCAGGGTTACCTTAGGCATCTTTCTTGGAAGTTTTAAGGAATTTAATTTTTTGGCCAAAATTGAAAAAAATACAAGGGGTTAGCCTTACATTTTTAACCAAATTTGGCCAAAAATTGACTTTTCTCCAAACAACGCAGAAATACCTATGGAGATGAGTTGAGCATGAATCAACATTCAAACACCCACATTTTGGCAGATTTAGGCAAAAATCATTCATCTTTTGGTAGGAAACACATGTAAATAAAATGCCAAATTTTGACTGTTTTTACCCCAAATTTTCGGCCAAATTTTCTTTTGAAAGGCACATCTGTTCCCAAATCGAATTGGAATATGTTCAGGGTTTCCTTAGGCATCTCTCTTGGAAGTTTTAAGGAATTTCATTTTTTGGCCAAAATTGAAAAAAATACAAGGGGTTAGGCCTTACATTTTTATCAAATTTAGCCAAAAATTGACATTTCTCCAAACAACGCAGAAATACCTTTGGAGACGAGTGGAGCATTAATAAATATTTAAACACCCAAATTTTGGTAGATTTAGGCAAATATCATTCATGTTTTGGTAGGAAACACATGTAAATAAAATGCCAAATTTTGACTGTTTTTACCCCAAATTTCGGCCAATTTTTCTTTTGAAAGGCACATCTGTTCCCAAATCGAATTGGAATATGTTCAGGGTTTCCTTAGGCATCTCTCTTGGAAGTTTTAAGGAATTTCATTTTTTGGCCAAAATTGAAAAAAATACAAGGGGTTAGCCTTACATTTTTATCAAATTTAGCCAAAAATTGACATTCCTCCAAACAACGCAGAAATACCTTTGGAGACGAGTGGAGCATGAATAAATATTTAAACACCCAAATTTTGGTAGATTTAGGAAAATATCATTCATGTTTTGGTAGGAAACACATGTAAATAAAATGCCAAATTTTGACTGTTTTTACCCCAAATTTTCGGCCGAATTTTCTTTTGAAAGGCACATCTGTTCCCAAATCGAATTGGAAAATGTTCAACAACGCAGAAATACCTTTGGAGACGAGTGGAGCATGAATCAACATTCAAACACCCAAATTTTGACAAGATTGAGGCAAAAATCATCCATTTTTGTGTGGGAAACACATGTAATTAAATGCCAAATTTTGACTGTTTTAACCCCAAAGTTTCTTTTGAAAGGCACATCTGTTCCCAAATCGAATTGGAAAATGTTCAGGGTTACCTTAGGCATCTCTCTTGGAAGTTTTAAGGAATTTCATTTTTTGGCCAAAATTGAAAAAAATACAAGGGGTTAGCCTTACATTTTTATCAAATTTAGCCAAAAATTGACATTTCTCCAAACAACGCAGAAATACCTTTGGAGAGGAGTGGAGCATGAATAAATATTTAAACATCCAAATTTTGGTAGATTTAGGCAAATATCATTCATGTTTTGGTAGGAAACACATGTAAATAAAATGCCAAATTTTGACTGTTTTTACCCCAAATTTCGGCCAATTTTTCTTTTGAAAGGCACATCTGTTCCCAAATCGAATTGGAATATGTTCAGGGTTTCCTTAGGCATCTCTCTTGGAAGTTTTAAGGAATTTCATTTTTTGGCGAAATTGAAAATAATACAAGGGGTTAGCCTTACATTTTTATCAAATTTAGCCAAAAATTGACATTCCTCCAAACAACGCAGAAATACCTTTGGAGACGAGTGGAGCATGAATAAATATTTAAACACCCAAATTTTGGTAGATTTAGGAAAATATCATTCATGTTTTGGTAGGAAACACATGTAAATAAAATGCCAAATTTTGACTGTTTTTACCCCAAATTTTCGGCCAAATTTTCTTTTGAAAGGCACATCTGTTCCCAAATCGAATTGGAATATGTTCAGGGTTTCTTTAGGCATCTCTCTTGGAAGTTTTAAGGAATTTCATTTTTTGGCCAAAATTGAAAAAAATACAAGGGGTTAGCCTTACATTTTTATCAAATTTAGCCAAAAATTGACATTCCTCCAAACAACGCAGAAATACCTTTGGAGACGAGTGGAGCATGAATAAATATTTAAACACCCAAATTTTGGTAGATTTAGGAAAATATCATTCATGTTTTGGTAGGAAACACATGTAAATAAAATGCCAAATTTTGACTGTTTTTACCCCAAATTTTCGGCCGAATTTTCTTTTGAAAGGCACATCTGTTCCCAAATCGAATTGGAAAATGTTCAACAACGCAGAAATACCTTTGGAGACAAGTGGAGCATGAATCAACATTCAAACACCCAAATTTTGACAAGATTGAGGCAAAAATCATCCATTTTTGTGTGGGAAACACATGTAAATAAAATGCCAAATTTTGACTGTTTTAACCCCAAAGTTTCTTTTGAAAGGCACATCTGTTCCCAAATCGAATTGGAAAATGTTCAGGGTTACCTTAGGCATCTCTCTTGGAAGTTTTAAGGAATTTCATTTTTTGGCCAAAATTGAAAAAAATACAAGGGGTTAGCCTTACATTTTGAACCAAATTTGGCCAAAAAATGACTTTTCTCCAAACAACGCAGAAATACCTTTGGAGACGAGTGGAGCATGAATCAACATTCAAACACCCAAATTTTGGCAGATTTAGGCAAAAATCATTCATCTTTTGGTAGGAAACACATGTAAATAAAATGCCAAATTTTGACTGTTTTTACCCCAAATTTTCGGCCAAATTTTCTTTTGAAAGGCACATCTGTTCCCAAATCGAATTGGAATATGTTCAGGGTTTACTTAGGCATCTCTCTTGGAAGTTTTAAGGAATTTCATTTTTTGGCCAAAATGGAAAAAAATACAAGGGGTTAGCCTTACATTTTTATCAAATTTAGCCAAAAATTGACATTTCTCCAAACAACGCAGAAATACCTTTGGAGACGAGTGGAGCATGAATAAATATTTAAACACCCAAATTTTGGTAGATTTAGGCAAATATCATTCATGTTTTGGTAGGAAACACATGTAAATAAAATGCCAAATTTTGACTGTTTTTACCCCAAATTTCGGCCAATTTTTCATTTGAAAGGCACATCTGTTCCCAAATCGAATTGGAATATGTTCAGGGTTTCTTTAGGCATCTCTCTTGGAAGTTTTAAGGAATTTCTTTTTTTGGCCAAAATTGAAAAAAATACAAGGGGTTAGCCTTACATTTTTATCAAATTTAGCCAAAAATTGACATTCCTCCAAACAACGCAGAGATACCTTTGGAGACGAGTGGAGCATGAATAAATATTTAAACACCCAAATTTTGGTAGATTTAGGAAAATATCATTCATGTTTTGGTAGGAAACACATGTAAATAAAATGCCAAATTTTGACTGTTTTTACCCCAAATTTTCGGCCGAATTTTCTTTTGAAAGGCACATCTGTTCCCAAATCGAATTGGAAAATGTTCAACAACGCAGAAATACCTTTGGAGACGAGTGGAGCATGAATCAACATTCAAACACCCAAATTTTGACAAGATTGAGGCAAAAATCATCCATTTTTGTGTGGGAAACACATGTAAATAAAATGCCAAATTTTGACTGTTTTAACCCCAAAGTTTCTTTTGAAAGGCACATCTCTTCCCAAATCGAATTGGAAAATGTTCAGGGTTACCTTAGGCATCTCTCTTGGAAGTTTTAAGGAATTTAATTTTTTGGCCAAAATTGAAAAAAATACAAGGGGTTAGCCTTACATTTTGAACCAAATTTGGCCAAAAAATGACTTTTCTCCAAACAACGCAGAAATACCTTTGGAGACGAGTGGAGCATGAATCAACATTCAAACACCCAAATTTTGGCAGATTTAGGCAAAAATCATTCATCTTTTGGTAGGAAACACATGTAAATAAAATGCCAAATTTTGACTGTTTTTACCCCAAATTTTCGGCCAAATTTTCTTTTGAAAGGCACATCTGTTCCCAAATCGAATTGGAATATGTTCAGGGTTTACTTAGGCATCTCTCTTGGAAGTTTTAAGGAATTTCATTTTTTGGCCAAAATGGAAAAAAATACAAGGGGTTAGCCTTACATTTTTATCAAATTTAGCCAAAAATTGACATTTCTCCAAACAACGCAGAAATACCTTTGGAGACGAGTGGAGCATGAATAAATATTTAAACACCCAAATTTTGGTAGATTTAGGCAAATATCATTCATGTTTTGGTAGGAAACACATGTAAATAAAATGCCAAATTTTGACTGTTTTTACCCCAAATTTTCGGCCGAATTTTCTTTTGAAAGGCACATCTGTTCCCAAATCGAATTGGAAAATGTTCAACAACGCAGAAATACCTTTGGAGACGAGTGGAGCATGAATCAACATTCAAACACCCAAATTTTGACAAGATTGAGGCAAAAATCATCCATTTTTGTGTGGGAAACACATGTAAATAAAATGCCAAATTTTGACTGTTTTAACCCCAAAGTTTCTTTTGAAAGGCACATCTGTTCCCAAATCGAATTGGAAAATGTTCAGGGTTACCTTAGGCATCTCTCTTGGAAGTTTTAAGGAATTTCATTTTTTGGCCAAAATTGAAAAAAATACAAGGGGTTAGCCTTACATTTTGAACCAAATTTGGCCAAAAAATGACTTTTCTCCAAACAAAGCAGAAATACCTTTGGAGACGAGTGGAGCATGAATCAACATTCAAACACCCAAATTTTGGCAGATTTAGGCAAATATCATTCATGTTTTGGTAGGAAATACATGTAAATAAAATGCCAAATTTATGGCAAGCGTGCCGAAATATTTACGCAAATAACTTTAAGTAAATCGAAAGATAATTTTAATTGTTCCAGTATAGTTTATCAAGGTATTCACTGCCATTTAATCAAGTTAAATATTGACCATGGAGAAATAAAATAGCGGCTTAAAAACTATGCCAAAAAGTCAAGTCATTGTTTCAATGCGTGGTTTTGTGCGTAGTCTGAGAATAATTCATTTTATCACTGAAAGATAAAATACATTATTCTCCACAAACGCACAGTTGAGTCCTACACTTTCTTTTATCAGCTGATGGTTGCTATGGTGTAGGAAAAGTAAACATATCGATTGGCCTAGTTGCAGTTTGCCGCCCCTTGATGGCATGAAGCCAAAAACGATGTTATTGGCATAAGGATGGATGCTTTTTGCTAAGTTGATACAAATGTAATAAGTTCACGCGCGCATTGACGCGCTAAGTGCATTTGGGGCAAGAAAGGCCAGTTCGGCGTAGCTTTTTGAGACCGCTACATCAAAAATAAATTTCTCCCGGAATATTTCGTTTTTCGCTTATATTTCCATGGGTGTTTCGTTCATAATTGAACATCGTTTGGTGAATTGTCTCTGGGATGGTATAGGATTTTTGTTATACAACTGGCTGCAGTGATCTTGTGAGTTTTCGCAACTTTTCGTCATTTCGATGCTTCGCCCAGCCGTGGGCGTGATGCCGTACGCTGACCAGAGTGGGCCCTACACCTGGTGACTGCAGTCTGCTAAATCATCGGACAGATCGTACTTAATTTACTTCATGTGCGTTTCTTCAGCTGACTTGAACTTTCAGTTATTTGTTCAACCTCTTGGTGAGGTTTTGGAGATCGTGATTAGTCCATCAGTGAAGCTAGTGTGCGTTAATCTTCTGTTAATGTTCTGTTGTTAGTCTACGAACACTGAAGTACGCAACGTTATGACCGGCGGAGTACGGTCGGTGAATCCCCCGCCTAGATTTCAGTCCATCCGGTACCGGCTGAGGTTCACGGCATGCTTGGCCGCGGAAACGCGGGAGTGCAGTGTGAAACCACGTCTATATGCAGGCCTGAACGCTGTTCATGACGTCCAGATCCCGGGATTTTTCCTGCGTTTATACAGTATTGGACATCATGCGCAAACATGCTATCATGGATGGAATTCGAGGTGAGAATTTTCCAATTATAACCCTGGTTTTGGGCCAATTTTTGTCAGTGTTGCTGTGTAGTTTCGTGTGAAGTTTGTGGGGCTCCGCACCCGTGATTCAAAGAGGCTCGGCCTCACTGCCAACCATACCGTAGGCGAGAATGAATCGGTCGTGCTGGATTGATCTTTGAGTAGGGCCTAGATAATTGAATGGTACAATTAAGATGGACCGACTATAGTTGTTGTGAAGTTGAATGACAACTGCAATAAATGTCCGAAAAGATGATGTTTGAATTCAATGTCATTTATCAGTGTTGACAAATTTTGGCAGATAAATTTTGATGATAAATTTTGATGGAGCCTCCTAATTTTTGCCTGCAGTGAGTTTGTTCCATTTTTCTATAGTAAACTATGGGAACCAAGCAAGTAATTTTCTGGGCGAGTGCTGGAATTTTATTAATTCTGAGTAGGCCTAGGCCTATAGCTGATTCTTTCTTCATCGGTTTCTACAAAAAAAAAAAAAAAAAAAATAGGCCTAGGGCCTATAACCTGACCATTCTTCTCCCTTCATGGGTGCAATTGTAAAATCCCACTATAATAATTTATAAATTATAAATAGGGCCTAAATTAATAAACGCATGTTTAAAAAAAAAAAAAAAAATATGAAATGGATAGCTGCTGCTTTGAGTATTGTTTTTTACAGGATGCCACGGCACAGCAGACGCTGCAAATTGGTTGGGGACAGGAACTTTTACCATTGAATACTCGATCTGCGGGTTGTCTTCCAAGTTCGGAAGTCTATAGCAAGGTCGATGGGTTACTGATGATCGCTCAGCAACTTGGTAACGTGCAGAATATCAACTGTTGCCGAATTAAATGCACTCATCAGGAAACTGCCTTAACACAGAAGGAGTCGCATACTTCTACTTTGCGAACATGGTCTGTTAATTTCTACAGACATCTGTTTTTTAATTTAATCGGCACTGGATGCAATAGGTGTTTCCTGATACATTCAGAATAAGCATGGAAACTAATATTCCTGGTGGTCTTTAAGATACAAGTGTATTGTGTCACTGATGTGATTTAGAAATGTTTCTAACGTTTTTAACCACGCGTGTTACAGTGTAGCAAATACAGCGGCTGATTGACCCAAATCAGATCTTTAACATCATGTATGGTTTGAATTTTGGTCAGCATAGTTTAGTAAATATCGACAAGGAATAGATACTTTTGGCTGGACACATTCTGGCACATGTATGTATAATTTCCAAGGTATATGCACCGTGACACATTTTCAAGTTTGAATCCACCCCTGAGAATTTTGGTGTAGGTGGGCGTATATTAGACATGGCTGCTTTTGTATGGTACAGGTTTCCAAAGGTAACCAGGAGAGTACTCAGCATATTGATTCAAAGTAGTGCATTGCGGTGGTGCATAGTTTTTTCAAGGTGTATTAATACTTTGAATTTATAAGATTTGATGCCATGGAAGTAAGAAAGGGGATGCTGCCCATCTACGTGTATCTCAAACTCTTCATATTAATACTTACAGTTGTGCTCCTAGAGTCCAAAAAGAAACTTGGTCGCCGATTCAGGGGCCGGAAAGGAATTTTTCCCAATTTTTCCCACAAAGATGGGTTTTTATTGGGTTTTCGCCTTTCCTAGGAGCAATGATAGCTAAATGTCATGATTTCAAGGTGAGCCTGATAAATTAAAGGTAATCACAATTGGAAGCTGATACTTTTGACATGTATACATACAACATTTTATTTATGTATTTGCCCCATTTGCTTATTTGGGACTTCAAACACTTTGTGGGCCAACATTTGCCAGTTTTATTGTTGGGGCATTAGGATTGCAAGCTTCTGAATTTATACATCGATTTATGGGATTTGTATGATGAACATATGGACCTAAATGGTTCTGCACTTAATTGCAAGCTAGATCAGGAGTGCAATCTTGATTTGGAGATATAGTTTTACTTCAATCTTGATAGCACCATGCTAGCCTTTCATGCCATATTTAAATGCATCTGTTTAGCCATGTTCTGAGCAAGTTGACTAATGATTGCTACCCTAAATGTTTTATCGCGTGCATTATCTGCAAGTTCACCTTGCATCTTACCTTCATGTTTACAAGTGATGGATTGTTTGTGTAAGAGTACCCATGATTTTTCTGGCAAGCATGCTAAGGATTTCTGCAATTATTAGCTCATTCTTTGAATGGCAAGACTAGCGTATGAATTTGTTGTAATAGTGATGTTCATCTTCCTCAATTTATCTCCGCGTGCTTAATTAACATTCTTACAACCGTGTTTCATGGGTTTGGTGCGGGCAAACATGCTCAAGTAGTGGTGACAAAACGTGTCATGGATGTTTACAATTGAACTCATTTTTTGAAACAAATGGTCAGAGTAACACATGTTGCAATATATCTAAAAACAAAACAAAAAAATGGCATTGATCTTTCCTCAATTATATTGTCTGCGTGTATATTTTGCATTCTACATTGTTTCCAGGCAATGGATTGTTTGGGCAAGCATGTCCAGGATTTTGGGGCAAGCATGCCAAGGATATTTACAATTTGAATACAATCTTTGAGTCTAGTGGTGGTAGTTTGAACTTGCTGTATTATGCAGTGGTGGTTTACATTATTCCTCATTTTGGGGAAATATACCCAAGTTGTTGGGGCAAGCATGCCAAGGATATTTACAATTTGAATTCAATCTTTGAGTCCAGTGGTCGTAGTTTGAACTTGTCGCCATATCTGTATGTTTATTTTGCATTTTATAAGTACACGTTTCCAAGACGTTTGCTGATTGCATTTTGTAACTTCACTTGTTTCCAAATAGTGGGTTGGTTGGGAAAGCATGCCCAAGTTTTGGGGCAAGTGTACCAATTCAAAGAATTACAATTTGAACTCAATCTTGGAGTCCAGTGGTCGGATTTTGCAATTCTTGCCATAATAGTAATCAGTTTTTCCTACGTATAGTTGCATTCTATTGATTGTTTGGGCAAGCATGCCCAAGTTTCTGGGGCAGGTGTGTATAGGATATTTCCCATTTCAACTGATTCTTTAAACCGATGGTCAAGAGTTTGCTCTTAATTATTGCAATAATGTTATCCATTATTCTTGAATATGCATATCTGCATCTTTTATTTTTACAACCACATGTACACGCAAGGGTTATGCAGTGATGGCGTCCATTATTCCTCAATTTATTATCTGGATGTTTACTCTGCCTTTTTATAATTTCTAAGCAATGAATGGTTTGGGCAAGCATGCCCAAGTTGTTGGGGCAAGCGTGCCAAGGACATTTAGAATTTTAAATCATTCTTTGAGTACAGTGGTCGCAGTTTGAACTTCGTGCAATTATGCAGTGATGGTGTACATTATTTCTCAATGTATTATCTGTATGCTTACTTTGCATTTTACAACGGTACCGTACAAGTTACCATGCAGTGGGTTGCTTGGGCAAGAATTCCTAAGTTTTGGGGTAAGCGTGCTTAGAATGTTTCACATTTGAACTGATTCTTGAAACCAATGATTCTTGCCATAATGGTTAGGCATTACGTATCCGTGTGTTCTATTGATTGTTTGGGCAGGCATGCCCAAGTTTCTGGGGCAGTTGTGCCAAGGACATTTCCAATGGAAACTGATTCTTTAAAACCGATGGTCAGGGTTTGCACTTAATCATTGCAACAATGGTATCCATTATTTTTCAAAACGTATTGCTGCATCTTTTATTTTACAACCATGTTAACAAGTAAGGGTTTGTTTGAGCAAGCATGACAAAGTGTTCGTGGCAAGTGTGCCAAGGATATTCGCAAGTTGCGCTCATTCTACAAAACAAGCAGTTGGAGATTGCACTATTTACAATAACTGGCCAGGGTTCTTTTTCCTGGAAGTTTTATCTGCATGCTAATACTTTGCATGCTACAAAGTCATTTCCAAGCAATGGGTGGTCTGTTTTTATCTTGTTGTGGTAATAATGGCAACTCATTACAGCTACAATTTCAGGTAATTTCATTCCGTTGCTACACACTCCACTGTTTGTGTTTAATTCACTCGTCGGGGTAGGGCTCTATGTGTGCTGCCTCAGTCGTCCCAGTGGGGCGCGCGTTGCGCGTTTGGCAGTAAGGTCCTGGGAGCGACGGGCAGTGCCTCAATTCAAACTAAATAAACAAGTTGGGTATTTAGTTCTGAAGTAAGACTTGGAATTTGGACGTTAAACATTTAACAGGTTGTGTTTACTCTTTGTAAAAAAGTACGCCAAGCACCCATTTGTACTGATGGGGCATGCCAACCGTAGCTACCAGCGGTGGACCAAATCGGGGTGCTTTTTCAATTTATTAAGTAATTTTTGCATATATTCAAGTCACGTGACAAAACTAACAAACACTTTGGCTAGCACCCACTTGTTCTGGTGGGGCTAGTGAATGGTTGGCAAGCGTGCCAAGGTTTTGGGCCCAGTGATGCCAAGCATGGCAAGGAGGGGCAAGCGTGCCCCGTTTTATGGCAAGCGTGCCGAAATATTTACGCAAATAACTTTAAGTAAATCGAAAGATAATTTTAATTGTTCCAGTATAGTTTATCAAGGTATTCACTGCCATTTAATCAAGTTAAATATTGACCATGGAGAAATAAAATAGCGGCTTAAAAACTATGCCAAAAAGTCAAGTCATTGTTTCAATGCGTGGTTTTGTGCGTAGTCTGAGAATAATTCATTTTATCACTGAAAGATAAAATACATTATTCTCCACAAACGCACAGTTGAGTCCTACACTTTCTTTTATCAGCTGATGGTTGCTATGGTGTAGGAAAAGTAAACATATCGATTGGCCTAGTTGCAGTTTGCCGCCCCTTGATGGCATGAAGCCAAAAACGATGTTATTGGCATAAGGATGGATGCTTTTTGCTAAGTTGATACAAATGTAATAAGTTCACGCGCGCATTGACGCGCTAAGTGCATTTGGGGCAAGAAAGGCCAGTTCGGCGTAGCTTTTTGAGACCGCTACATCAAAAATAAACCCACCTCCTCCCCTTCATCCGCCATATTTTACGAATTTATAAATGGCAGTAAGGTCCTGGGAGCGACGGGCAGTGCCTCAATTCAAACTAAATAAACAAGTTGGGTATTTAGTTCTGAAGTAAGACTTGGAATTTGGACGTTAAACATTTAACAGGTTGTGTTTACTCTTTGTAAAAAAGTACGCCAAGCACCCATTTGTACTGATGGGGCATGCCAACCGTAGCTACCAGCGGTGGACCAAATCGGGGTGCTTTTTCAATTTATTAAGTAATTTGTGCATATATTCAAGTCACGTGACAAAACTAACAAACACTTTGGCTAGCACCCACTTGTTCTGGTGGGGCTAGTGAATGGTTGGCAAGCGTGCCAAGGTTTTGGGCCCAGTGATGCCAAGCATGGCAAGGAGGGGCAAGCGTGCCCCGTTTTATGGCAAGCGTGCCGAAATATTTACGCAAATAACTTTAAGTAAATCGAAAGATAATTTTAATTGTTCCAGTATAGTTTATCAAGGTATTCACTGCCATTTAATCAAGTTAAATATTGACCATGGAGAAATAAAATAGCGGCTTAAAAACTATGCCAAAAAGTCAAGTCATTGTTTCAATGCGTGGTTTTGTGCGTAGTCTGAGAATAACGCAGAAATACCTTTGGAGACGAGTGGAGCATGAATAAATATTTAAACATCCAAATTTTGGTAGATTTAGGCAAATATCATTCATGTTTTGGTAGGAAACACGTAAATAAAATGCCAAATTTTGACTGTTTTTACCCCAAATTTCGGCCAATTTTTCTTTTGAAAGGCACATCTGTTCCCAAATCGAATTGGAATATGTTCAGGGTTTCCTTAGGCATCTCTCTTGGAAGTTTTAAGGAATTTCATTTTTTGGCCAAAATTGAAAAAAATACAAGGGGTTAGCCTTACATTTTTATCAAATTTAGCCAAAAATTGACATTCCTCCAAACAACGCAGAAATACCTTTGGAGACGAGTGGAGCATGAATAAATATTTAAACACCCAAATTTTGGTAGATTTAGGAAAATATCATTCATGTTTTGGTAGGAAACACATGTAAATCAAATGCCAAATTTTGACTGTTTTTACCCCAAATTTTCGGCCAAATTTTCTTTTGAAAGGCACATCTGTTCCCAAATCGAATTGGAATATGTTCAGGGTTTCTTTAGGCATCTCTCTTGGAAGTTTTAAGGAATTTCATTTTTTGGCCAAAATTGAAAAAAATACAAGGGGTTAGCCTTACATTTTTATCAAATTTAGCCAAAAATTGACATTCCTCCAAACAACGCAGAAATACCTTTGGAGACGAGTGGAGCATGAATCAACATTCAAACACCCAAATGTTGGCAGATTTAGGCAAAAATCATTCATCTTTTGGTAGGAAACACATGTAAATAAAATGCCAAATTTTGACTGTTTTTACCCCAAATTTTCGGCCAAATTTTCTTTTGAAAGGCACATCTGTTCCCAAATCGAATTGGAATATGTTCAGGGTTTCTTTAGGCATCTCTCTTGGAAGTTTTAAGGAATTTCATTTTTTGGCCAAAATTGAAAAAAATACAAGGGGTTAGCCTTACATTTTTATCAAATTTAGCCAAAAATTGATATTCCTCCAAACAACGCAGAAATACCTTTGGAGACGAGTGGAGCATGAATAAATATTTAAACACCCAAATTTTGGTAGATTTAGGAAAATATCATTCATGTTTTGGTAGGAAACACATGTACATAAAATGCCAAATTTTGACTGTTTTTACCCCAAATTTCGGCCAATTTTTCTTTTGAAAGGCACATCTGTTCCCAAAACGAATTGGAAAATGTTCAGGGTTACCTTAGGCATCTCTCTTGGAAGTTTTAAGGAATTTAATTTTTTGGCCAAAATTGAAAAAAATACAAGGGGTTAGCCTTACATTTTGAACCAAATTTGGCCAAAAAATGACTTTTCTCCAAACAACGCAGAAATACCTTTGGAGACGAGTGGAGCATGAATCAACATTCAAACACCCAAATGTTGGCAGATTTAGGCAAAAATCATTCATCTTTTGGTAGGAAACACATGTAAATAAAATGCCAAATTTTGACTGTTTTTACCCCAAATTTTCGGCCAAATTTTCTTTTGAAAGGCACATCTGTTCCCAAATCGAATTGGAATATGTTCAGGGTTTCTTTAGGCATCTCTCTTGGAAGTTTTAAGGAATTTCATTTTTTGGCCAAAATTGAAAAAAATACAAGGGGTTAGCCTTACATTTTTATCAAATTTAGCCAAAAATTGACATTCCTCCAAACAACGCAGAAATACCTTTGGAGACGAGTGGAGCATGAATAAATATTTAAACACCCAAATTTTGGTAGATTTAGGAAAATATCATTCATGTTTTGGTAGGAAACACATGTAAATAAAATGCCAAATTTTGACTGTTTTTACCCCAAATTTTCGGCCGAATTTTCTTTTGAAAGGCACATCTGTTCCCAAATCGAATTGGAAAATGTTCAACAACGCAGAAATACCTTTGGAGACGAGTGGAGCATGAATCAACATTCAAACACCCAAATTTTGACAAGATTGAGGCAAAAATCATCCATTTTTGTGTGGGAAACACATGTAAATAAAATGCCAAATTTTGACTGTTTTAACCCCAAAGTTTCTTTTGAAAGGCACATCTGTTCCCAAATCGAATTGGAAAATGTTCAGGGTTACCTTAGGCATCTCTCTTGGAAGTTTTAAGGAATTTCATTTTTTGGCCAAAATTGAAAAAAATACAAGGGGTTAGCCTTACATTTTGAACCAAATTTGGCCAAAAAATGACTTTTCTCCAAACAACGCAGAAATACCTTTGGAGACGAGTGGAGCATGAATCAACATTCAAACACCCAAATTTTGGCAGATTTAGGCAAATATCATTCATGTTTTGGTAGGAAATACATGTAAATAAAATGCCAAATTTTGACTGTTTTTACCCCAAATTTCGGCCAAATTTTCTTTTGAAAGGCACATCTGTTCCCAAAACGAATTGGAAAATGTTCAGGGTTACCTTAGGCATCTCTCTTGGAAGTTTTAAGGAATTTCATTTTTTGGCCAAAATTGAAAAAAATACAAGGGGTTAGCCTTACATTTTTATCAAATTTAGCCAAAAATTGACATTTCTCCAAACAACGCAGAAATACCTTTGGAGACGAGTGGAGCATGAATAAATATTTAAACATCCAAATTTTGGTAGATTTAGGCAAATATCATTCATGTTTTGGTAGGAAACACATGTAAATAAAATGCCAAATTTTGACTGTTTTTACCCCAAATTTCGGCCAATTTTTCTTTTGAAAGGCACATCTGTTCCCAAAACGAATTGGAAAATGTTCAGGGTTACCTTAGGCATCTCTCTTGGAAGTTTTAAGGAATTTCATTTTTTGGCCAAAATTGAAAAAAATACAAGGGGTTAGCCTTACATTTTGAACCAAATTTGGCAAAAAAATGACTTTTCTCCAAACAACGCAGAAATACCTTTGGAGACGAGTGGAGCATGAATCAACATTCAAACACCCAAATTTTGGCAGATTTAGGCAAAAATCATTCATCTTTTGGTAGGAAAATTGGAATATGTTCAGGGTTTCCTTAGGCATCTCTCTTCGAAGTTTTAAGGAATTTCATTTTTTGGCCAAAATTGAAAAAAATACAAGGGGTTAGCCTTACATTTTGAACCAAATTTGGCCAAAAAATGACTTTTCTCCAAACAACGCAGAAATACCTTTGGAGACGAGTGGAGCATGAATCAACATTCAAACACCCAAATTTTGGCAGATTTAGGCAAAAATCATTCATCTTTTGGTAGGAAACACATGTAAATAAAATGCCAAATTTTGACTGTTTTTACCCCAAATTTTCGGCCAAATTTTCTTTTGAAAGGCACATCTGTTCCCAAATCGAATTGGAATATGTTCAGGGTTTCCTTAGGCATCTCTCTTGGAAGTTTTAAGGAATTTCATTTTTTGGCCAAAATTGAAAAAAATGCAAGGGGTTAGCCTTACATTTTTATCAAATTTAGCCAAAAATTGACATTTCTCCAAACAACGCAGAAATACCTTTGGAGAGGAGTGGAGCATGAATAAATATTTAAACATCCAAATTTTGACAAGATTGAGGCAAAAATCATCCATTTTTGTGTAGGAAACACATGAAAATAAAATGCCAAATTTTGACTGTTTTTACCCCAAATTTTCTTTTGAAAGGCACATCGTTCCCAAATCGAATTGGAAAATGTTCAGGGTTACCTTAGGCATCTCTCTTGGAAGTTTTAAGGAATTTCATTTTTTGGCCAAAATTGAAAAAAATACAAGGGGTTAGCCTTACATTTTGAACCAAATTTGGCCAAAAAATGACTTTTCTCCAAACAACGCAGAAATACCTTTGGAGACGAGTGGAGCATGAATCAACATTCAAACACCCAAATTTTGGCAGATTTAGGCAAATATCATTCATGTTTTGGTAGGAAATACATGTAAATAAAATGCCAAATTTTGACTGTTTTAACCCCAAATTTCGGCCAAATTTTCTTTTGAAAGGCACATCTGTTCCCAAAACGAATTGGAAAATGTTCAGGGTTTCCTTAGGCATCTCTCTTGGAAGTTTTAAGGAATTTCATTTTTTGGCCAAAATTGAAAAAAATACAAGGGGTTAGCCTTACATTTTTATCAAATTTAGCCAAAAATTGACATTTCTCCAAACAACGCAGAAATACCTTTGGAGACGAGTGGAGCATGAATCAACATTCAAACACCCAAATTTTGGCAGATTTAGGCAAAAATCATTCATCTTTTGGTAGGAAAATTGGAATATGTTCAGGGTTTCCTTAGGCATCTCTCTTCGAAGTTTTAAGGAATTTCATTTTTTGGCCAAAATTGAAAAAAATACAAGGGGTTAGCCTTACATTTTGAACCAAATTTGGCCAAAAAATGACTTTTCTCCAAACAACGCAGAAATACCTTTGGAGACGAGTGGAGCATGAATCAACATTCAAACACCCAAATTTTGGCAGATTTAGGCAAAAATCATTCATCTTTTGGTAGGAAACACATGTAAATAAAATGCCAAATTTTGACTGTTTTTACCCCAAATTTTCGGCCAAATTTTCTTTTGAAAGGCACATCTGTTCCCAAATCGAATTGGAATATGTTCAGGGTTTCCTTAGGCATCTCTCTTGGAAGTTTTAAGGAATTTCATTTTTTGGCCAAAATTGAAAAAAATGCAAGGGGTTTAGCCTTACATTTTTATCAAATTTAGCCAAAAATTGACATTTCTCCAAACAACGCAGAAATACCTTTGGAGAGGAGTGGAGCATGAATAAATATTTAAACATCCAAATTTTGACAAGATTGAGGCAAAAATCATCCATTTTTGTGTAGGAAACACATGAAAATAAAATGCCAAATTTTGACTGTTTTTACCCCAAATTTTCTTTTGAAAGGCACATCGTTCCCAAATCGAATTGGAAAATGTTCAGGGTTACCTTAGGCATCTCTCTTGGAAGTTTTAAGGAATTTCATTTTTTGGCCAAAATTGAAAAAAATACAAGGGGTTAGCCTTACATTTTGAACCAAATTTGGCGAAAAAATGACTTTTCTCCAAACAACGCAGAAATACCTTTGGAGACGAGTGGAGCATGAATCAACATTCAAACACCCAAATTTTGGCAGATTTAGGCAAATATCATTCATGTTTTGGTAGGAAATACATGTAAATAAAATGCCAAATTTTGACTGTTTTAACCCCAAATTTCGGCCAAATTTTCTTTTGAAAGGCACATCTGTTCCCAAAACGAATTGGAATATGTTCAGGGTTTCCTTAGGCATCTCTCTTGGAAGTTTTAAGGAATTTCATTTTTTGGCCAAAATTGAAAAAAATACAAGGGGTTAGCCTTACATTTTTATCAAATTTAGCCAAAAATTGACATTTCTCCAAACAACGCAGAAATACCTTTGGAGACGAGTGGAGCATGAATAAATATTTAATCATCCAAATTTTGACAAGATTGAGGCAAAAATCATCCATTTTTGTGTAGGAAACACATGAAAATAAAATGCCAAATTTTGACTGTTTTTACCCCAAATTTTCTTTTGAAAGGCACATCGTTCCCAAATCGAATTGGAAAATGTTCAGGGTTACCTTAGGCATCTCTCTTGGAAGTTTTAAGGAATTTCATTTTTTGGCCAAAATTGAAAAAAATACAAGGGGTTAGCCTTACATTTTGAACCAAATTTGGCCAAAAAATGACTTTTCTCCAAACAACGCAGAAATACCTTTGGAGACGAGTGGAGCATGAATCAACATTCAAACACCCAAATTTTGGCAGATTTAGGCAAAAATCATTCATCTTTTGGTAGGAAACACATGTAAATAAAATGCCAAATTTGACTGTTTTTACCCCAAATTTTCGGCCAAATTTTCTTTTGAAAGGCACATCTGTTCCCAAATCGAATTGGAATATGTTCAGGGTTTCCTTAGGCATCTCTCTTGGAAGTTTTCAGGAATTTCATTTTTTGGCCAAAATTGAAAAAAATACAAGGGGTTAGCCTTACATTTTTAACCAAATTTGGCCAAAAAATGACTTTTCTCTCCAAACAACGCAGAAATACCTTAGGAGACGAGTGGAGCATGAATCAACATTCAAACACCCAAATTTTGGCAGATTTAGGCAAAAATCATTCATCTTTTGGTAGGAAACACATGTAAATAAAATGCCAAATTTTGACTGTTTTCCCCCAAATTTTCGGCCAAATTTTCTTTTGAAAGGCACATCTGTTCCCAAATCGAATTGAAATATGTTCAGGGTTTCCTTAGGAATCTCTCTTGGAAGTTTTAAGGAATTTCATTTTTTGGCCAAAATTGAAAAAAATACAAGGGGTTAGCCTTACATTTTTATCAAATTAAGCCAAAAATTGACATTTCTCCAAACAACGCAGAAATACCTTTGGAGACGAGTGGAGCATGAATAAATATTTAAACATCCAAATTTTGGTAGATTTAGGCAAATATCATTCATGTTTTGGTAGGAAACACATGTAAATAAAATGCCAAATTTTGACTGTTTTTACTCCAAATTTCGGCCAATTTTTCTTTTGAAAGGCACATCTGTTCCCAAAACGAATTGGAAAATGTTCAGGGTTACCTTAGGCATCTCTCTTGGAAGTTTTAAGGAATTTCATTTTTTGGCCAAAATTGAAAAAAATACAAGGGGTTAGCCTTACATTTTTAACCAAATTTGGCCAAAAAAATGACTTTTCTCCAAACAACGCAGAAATACCTTTGGAGACGAGTGGAGCATCAATCAACATTCAAACACCCAAATGTTGGCAGATTAAGGCAAAAATCATTCATCTTTTGGTAGGAAACACATGTAAATAAAATGCCAAATTTTGACTGTTTTTACCCCAAATTTTAGGCCAAATTTTCTTTTGAAAGGCAGATGTGTGCCCAAATCAAATTGGAATATGTTCAGGGTTTCCTTAGGCATCTCTCTTGGAAGTTTTAAGGAATTTCATTTTTTGGCCAAAATTGAAAAAATACAAGGTTAGCCTTACATTTTGAACCAAATTTGGCCAAAAAAATGACTTTTCTCCAAACAACGCAGAAATACCTTTGGAGACGAGTGGAGCATGAATCACCATTCAAACACCCAAATTTTGACAAGATTGAGGCAAAAATCATTCATTTTTGTGTAGGAAACACATGTAAATAAAATGCCAAATTTTGACTGTTTTTACCCCAAATTTTCTTTTGAAAGGCACATCTGGAACTATAAGGAATTTCATTTTTTGGCCAAAATTGAAAAAAATACAAGGGGTTAGCCTTACATTTTGAACCAAATTTGGCCAAAAAATGACTTTTCTCCAAACAACGCAGAAATACCTTTGGAGACGAGTGGAGCATGAATCAACATTCAAACACCCAAATTTTGGCAGATTTAGGCAAAAATCATTCATCTTTTGGTAGGAAAATTGGAATATGTTCAGGGTTTCCTTAGGCATCTCTCTTGGAAGTTTTAAGGAATTTCATTTTTTGGCCAAAATTGAAAAAAATACAAGGGGTTAGCTTTACATTTTTAACCAAATTTGGCCAAAAAATGACTTTTCTCCAAACAACGCAGAAATACCTTTGGAGACGAGTGGAGCATGAATCAACATTCAAACACCCAAATTTTGGCAGATTTAGGCAAAAATCATTCATCTTTTGGTAGGAAACACATGTAAATAAAATGCCAAATTTTGACTGTTTTTCCCCAAATTTTCAGCCAAATTTTCTTTTGAAAGGCACATCTGTTCCCAAATCGAATTGAAATATGTTCAGGGTTTCCTTAGGAATCTCTCTTGGAAGTTTTAAGGAATTTCATTTTTTGGCCAAAATTGAAAAAAATACAAGGGGTTAGCCCTACATTTTTATCAAATTTAGCCAAAAATTGACATTTCTCCAAACAACGCAGAAATACCTTTGGAGACGAGTGGAGCATGAATAAATATTTAAACATCCAAATTTTGGTAGATTTAGGCAAATATCTTTCATGTTTTGGTAGGAAACACATGTAAATAAAATGCCAAATTTTGACTGTTTTTACCCCAAATTTCGGCCAATTTTTCTTTTGAAAGGCACATCTGTTCCCAAAACGAATTGGAAAATGTTCAGGGTTACCTTAGGCATCTCTCTTGGAAGTTTTAAGGAATTTCATTTTTTGGCCAAAATTGAAAAAAAATACAAGGGGTTAGCCTTACATTTTTATCAAATTTAGCCAAAAATTGACATTTCTCCAAACAACGCAGAAATACCTTTGGAGACGAGTGGAGCATGAATAAATATTTAAACATCCAAATTTTGACAAGATTGAGGCAAAAATCATCCATTTTTGTGTAGGAAACACATGAAAATAAAATGCCAAATTTTGACTGTTTTTACCACAAATTTTCTTTTGAAAGGCACATCGTTCCCAAATCGAATTGGAAAATGTTCAGGGTTACCTTAGGCATCTCTCTTGGAAGTTTTAAGGAATTTCATTTTTTGGCCAAAATTGAAAAAAATACAAGGGGTTAGCCTTACATTTTGAACCAAATTTGGCCAAAAAATGACTTTTCTCCAAACAACGCAGAAATACCTTTGGAGACGAGTGGAGCATGAATCAACATTCAAACACCCAAATTTTGGCAGATTTAGGCAAATATCATTCATGTTTTGGTAGGAAATACATGTAAATAAAATGCCAAATTTTGACTGTTTTTACCCCAAATTTCGGCCAAATTTTCTTTTGAAAGGCACATCTGTTCCCAAAACGAATTGGAAAATGTGCAGGGTTAACTGAGGCATCTCTCTTGGAAGTTTTAAGGAATTTCATTTTTTGGCCAAAATTGAAAAAAATACAAGGGTTTAGCCTTACATTTTTATCAAATTTAGCCAAAAATTGACATTTCTCCAAACAACGCAGAAATACCTTTGGAGACGAGTGGAGCATGAATAAATATTTAAACACCCAAATTTTGGTAGATTTAGGCAAATATCTTTCATAATTTGGTAGGAAACACATGTAAATAAAATGCAAAATTTTGACTGTTTTTACCCCAAATTTCGGCCAATTTTTCTTTTGAAAGGCACATCTGTTCCCAAAACGAATTGGAAAATGTTCAGGGTTACCTTAGGCATCTCTCTTGGAAGTTTTAAGGAATTCCATTTTTTGGCCAAAATTGAAAAAAATACAAGGGGTTAGCCTTACATTTTTAACCAAATTTGGCCAAAAAATGACTTTTCTCCAAACAACGCAGAAATACCTTTGGAGACGAGTGGAGCATGAATCAACATTCAAACACCCAAATGTTGGCAGATTTAGGCAAAAATCATTCATCTTTTGGTAGGAAACACATAGAAGTTTCAGACTCCATGTCACTGTGTAGGAGACAGCTGGAGCCAAATTTTGACTGTTTTTACCCCAAATTTTCGGCCAAATTTTCTTTTGAAAGGCACATCTGTTCCCAAATCGAATTGGAAAATGTTCAGGGTTACCTTAGGCATCTCTCTTGGAAGTTTTAAGGAATTTCATTTTTTGGCCAAAATTGAAAAAAATACAAGGGGTTAACCTTACATTTTTATCAAATTTAGCCAAAAATTGACATTTCTCCAAACAACGCAGAAATACCTTTGGAGACGAGTGGAGCATGATTATTCTCAGACTACGCACAAAACCACGCATTGAAACAATGACTTGACTTTTTGGCATAGTTTTTGAGCCGCTATTTTATTTCTCCATGGTCAATGTTTAACTTGATTAAATGGCAGTGAATACCTTGATAAACTATACTGGACCAATTAAAATTATCTTTCGATTTACTTAAAGTTATTTGCGTAAACATTTCGGCACGCTTGCCATAAAACGGGGCACGCTTGCCCCTCCTTGCCATGCTTGGCATCACTGGGCCCAAAACCTTGGCACGCTTGCCAACCATTCACTAGCCCCACCAGAACAAGTGGGTGCTAGCCAAAGTGTTTTTTAGTTTTGTCACGTGACTTGAATATATGCAAAAATTACTTAATACATTGAAAAAGCACCCCGATTTGGTCCACCGCTGGTAGCTACGGTTGGCATGCCCCATCAGTACAAATGGGTGCTTGGCGTACTTTTTTACAAAGAGTAAACACAACCTGTTAAATGTTTAACGTCCAAATTCCAAGTCTTACTTCAGAACTAAATACCCAAGTTGTTTATTTAGTTTGAATTGAGGCACTGCCCGTCGCTCCCAGGACCTTACTGCCATTTTTAAATTCGTAAAATAAGGCGGATGAAGGGGAGGAGGTGGGTTTATTTTTGATGTAGCGGTCTCAAAAAGCTACGCCGAACTGGCCTTTCTTGCCCCAAATGCACTTAGCGCGTCAATGCGCGCACGTGAACTTAATACATTTGTACCAACTTAGCAAAAAAAACATCCATCCTTATGCAAAGAACATCGTTTTTGGCTTCATGCCATCAAGGGGCGGCAAACTGCAATTAGGCCAATCGATATGTTTACTTTTCCTACACCATAGCAACCATCAGCTGAAAAAAGAAAGTGTAGGACTCAACTGTGCGTTTGTGGAGAATAATGTATTTTATCTTTCAGTGATAAAATGAAATAAATATTTAAACACCCAAATTTTGGTAGATTTAGGCAAATATCATTCATGTTTTGGTAGGAAACACATGTAAATAAAATGCCAAATTTTGACTGTTTTTACCCCAAATTTTCGGCCGAATTTTCTTTTGAAAGGCACATCTGTTCCCAAATCGAATTGGAAAATGTTCAGGGTTACCTTAGGCATCTCTCTTGGAAGTTTTAAGGAATTTCATTTTTTGGCCAAAATTGAAAAAAAATACAAGGGGTTAGCCTTACATTTTTAACCAAATTTGGCCAAAAAATGACTTTTCTCCAAACAACGCAGCAATACCTTTGGAGACGAGTGGAGCATGAATCAACATTCAAACACCCAAATTTTGGCAGATTTAGGCAAAAATCATTCATCTTTTGGTAGGAAACACATGTAAATAAAATGCCAAATTTTGACTGTTTTTACCCCAAATTTTCTTTTGAAAGGCACATCGTTCCCAAATCGAATTGGAAAATGTTCAGGGTTACCTTAGGCATCTCTCTTGGAAGTTTGGCGAAATGTCATTTTTTGGCCAAATTTGGTTAAAAATGTAAGGCTAACCCCTTGTATTTTTTTCAATTTTGGCCAAAAAATGAAATTCCTTAAAACAACGCAGAAATACCTTTGGAGACGAGTGGAGCATGAATCAACATTCATCAAACACCCAAATTTTGGCAGATTTAGGCAAAAATCATTCATCTTTTGGTAGGAAACACATGTAAATAAAATGCCAAATTTTGACTGTTTTTACCCCAAATTTTCGGCCAAATTTTCTTTTGAAAGGCAAATCTGTTCCCAAATCGAATTGGAATATGTTCAGGGTTTCCTTAGGCATCTCTCTTGGAAGTTTTAAGGAATTTCATTTTTTGGCCAAAATTGAAAAAAATACAAGGGGTTAGCCTTACATTTTTATCAAATTTAGCCAAAAATTGACATTTCTCCAAACAACGCAGAAATACCTTTGGAGACGAGTGGAGCATGAATAAATATTTAAACACCCAAATTTTGGTAGATTTAGGCAAATATCATTCATGTTTTGGTAGGAAACACATGTAAATAAAATGCCAAATTTTGACTGTTTTTACCCCAAATTTTCGGCCGAATTTTCTTTTCAAAGGCACATCTATTCCCAAATCGAATTGGAAAATGTTCAGGGTTACCTTAGGCATCTCTCTTGGAAGTTTTAAGGAATTTCATTTTTTGGCCAAAATTGAAAAAAATACAAGGGGTTAGCCTTACATTTTGAACCAAATTTGGCCAAAAAATGACTTTTCTCCAAACAACGCAGAAATACCTTTGGAGACGAGTGGAGCATGAATCAACATTCAAACACCCAAATTTTGGCAGATTTAGGCAAATATCATTCATGTTTTGGTAGGAAATACATGTAAATAAAATGCCAAATTTTGACTGTTTTTACCCCAAATTTCGGCCAAATTTTCTTTTGAAAGGCACATCTGTTCCCAAAACGAATTGGAAAATGTTCAGGGTTACCTGAGGCATCTCTCTTGGAAGTGTTAAGGAATTTCATTTTTTGGCCAAAATTGAAAAAAATACAAGGGGTTAGCCTTACATTTTGAACCAAATTTGGCCAAAAAATGACTTTTCTCCAAACAACGCAGAAATACCTTTGGAGACGAGTGGAGCATGAATCAACATTCAAACACCCAAATTTTGGCAGATTTAGGCAAAAATCATTCATGTTTTGGTAGGAAACACATGTAAATAAAATGCCAAATTTTGACTTTTTTTACCCCAAATTTTCGGCCAAATTTTCTTTAAAAGGCACATCTGTTCCCAAATCGAATTGGAAAATGGTCAGGGTTACCTTAGGCATCTCTCTTGGAAGTTTTAAGGAATTTCATTTTTTGGCCAAAATTGAAAAAATACAAGGGGTTAGCCAAAAAAAAAAAAAAAATATTCGGTCTCTGGTCAGACCAAAGTTCCGGAATCGACGCGGCGACGCGGCTTTTTTTTTTTTTTTTTTGCTTTTTTTTTTCTTTCTTCACGCTTGGATTGTACAGACAAGGTGGGGTACTATTGCCTTGGTGCTTTCGATCATTTTCCTTGGTGCAATTTCCCTTTCCTTTGTTCTCTTTGGTAAAACAAATTGAGGAGGTGCGGAAATAGAGGGCGCTGTTGGAGCTACCGCGGAACATTTTGGAAAAAAAAAGATTGACGCGCACTGACCAGAGACCGACTTATTTTGTTTTTTGGCCTTAGCCTTACATTTTTAACCAAATTTGGCCAAAAAATGACTTTTCTCCAAACAACGCAGAAATACCTTTGGAGACGAGTGGAGCATGAATCAACATTAAAACACCCAAATTTTGGCAGATTTAGGCAAATATCATTCATGTTTTGGTAGGAAATACATGTAAATAAAAAGCCAAATTTTGACTGTTTGTACCCCAAATTTCGGCCAAATTTTCTTTTGGAAGGCACATCTGTTCCCAGATCGAATTGAAATGTGTTCAGGGGCATCTCTCTTGGAAGTTGAAAGAAATTTCATTTTTTGGCCAACATTGAAAAAAATACAAGGGGTAGGCCTAAGCCTTACATTTTTAACCAAATTTGGCCCAAAAAAATGACTTTTCTCCAAACAACGCAGAAATACCCTTGGAGACGAGTGGAGGATGAATCAATATTCAAACACCCAAATTTTGGCAGATTTAGGCAAAAATCATCATTTTTTTCCAAACAACGCAGAAGTACCTCTGTAGAAATATTCTTTTGAATATTCAAATAACTCTTGTTTTTTTTGGGGGGGGGGGGCGGGGGTCGCTGGCGAAATAAAAAGGCAGTGGAATGGAAAAGGGCAGTCTATACAATTTTTTTTTTCTGGGGGGCAGGAATACCCCATTCCCCCTCCCCCTCCACGCTGGCTACGCCTATGGGTTAGCAGAGCCATGAAATTTGACTCAATCCTGAAACCTTAACCTTGGCATGCACGTGTTACACATTCAGTATAAGGATTAACAATGGTACATGCACACGCTGTACCAGTTTTACTTAAGAACAGAATCAGAGAGAATTCTCGTTTGTTTTAATAGCTTTATTTCCCATGAAACAATCAAGATTACTAATCATAAACGCAAGCCTTTACTATCTAAATTTTAAGAAGCAAAACTACTTTCAAAACTCTCACAAAACGTCAACGTCAAAGTCAAGTGCAAAGTCAGTGCGGCAAATTCGATCTGGTCGCAATTAAAACTTGACACACTTCCATTACCAACATTTTCAAACAGGAATTTTGTCTTCCAACAATCTGCCAAAAAAGCAACCAAACACGTTTTTCATACTCACCTTTCAGTACAAGACCCTTCAGAATTGAGGTTCATTGGGAAAGAATTATCGGATTTTGTATTACATATGTAAGTTTGTTAAACAATTCACCTTCTTCATTATAATATACAATATATTAATAAATTAGATTTTCAAAGGGTACACGGCATAAAAGTAATACAATGTATAGTTTATAAAAAAATATATGATTTCATGCATGACTTGCATCATAGATGGTCATAAAGTTTTCTAAAATCAGCAGGCAACTGCAATTAGGCCTATAGAAATAATTGAAATATTTACGAGTGTCAGAAACAAAATTAAAATATGAGGTCCTGGTATACATAAGGGCTTCTACCATTAATTAATTAAGGTATATGCAGTATGTTTGGTATACAGTGAACATTTATATTGATATCAGCAACAGTGTCAATTATGTTTTTACACATTTCTTGTACATGAAAATCATTAATTTGCATAATACAGTACGCCACTTTTCGGAGTCAGGCTAACATGAATATATTTGTAAATTCTTTGCAAATGGTGATGACGAGTACAATGACTTGCGTTATGAGTGAATTCTTTAAGGTAACATTAACTACGTTAATTCAAATACAACTCTAAACAAGTAGCCTATAGCAGAAATTATATACATTCACCATGTTGATAGCAACATCACAAGAATGAACATGACTTTTTGTGAGCATCTACAGTAATTGTTACATGCACGACTACATCTATACAACTAGTATTTTAACTACAATCATTAAAGTTGACATATGGTGAACATTAATTCACGTCTCAGTTTACAGTAATAAAGTTTTTCTTAGTTGATGTCTCTGCAAACTGTGTTTATTGGGAACTTGAACACACACGTTTGTTTATGGTGTAAATCGATGATTTGCTATTGTTCCCCTTCCCTGTCCTTGTTTATATCTAACTTTGTTGCAGCAGCTACCATTGGTTTTGTACACGTTTTCTTTCCCGTGTCCTCAATTCATCGATGATGTTGCATGCACGCGTGTCCTCGATTTACACCATAAACCTACTTACTAACACACAACACGTTCTTCATTGCTTTTGCATCACATGTAATTTGCCTTGAACCTGTGAGTAGGCGTATAACCTAATTACGAACACCAAGATATGTCTCACACTGTTGTATGTGCTTAACTTGATTCACGTTTAATAAACACCAAAATATTTAGTCTACCACATAAGTTGTATGTGCTGAGCATGTATTCACGTTTAATATGAGACCATTACATGTAAATGAGAAATGAGAGGATGAAAAAGCTGGATGTCGAAAAAGATCAAAAGGGATGGAATTGCAAGTGGCTATAATTTTCAAATACATGTACATATGACAAAAAAGGTAAATGAGAAATGAGAGGATATAATAAAGCTGGATATTGAAAAAGATTAAAAGTGATGGAATTGCAAGTGGCTATATATATTTTTTAATATTTGAGAGGAAATGAGATGGTATTATCATAATCATCATTGTCATCAAACATTCCGCAGTCGGTCAAAATCCATTTCCATGTGGCTGTATCTTTAACACTAGATAGTGTATATCCATACACAGCACTAAAAAAACCTGAACTGGTATTTCCGAATACCAATGATTTCCAAAGACCAAAATAAACGTTTTAGAGTTCTTTCTAGCGGAGTATTAAGAATAAAAAAAAAATTAGCCCAATATTCTTAGGAGTACGGTACTGATTATAAATAACGTGTAAGGTACCGGTAACTTTACACGTTTTCATTTTAAATAAATTTGTAATACTAAACAATACTAATAACAGTAAACAGTAACGTCTTGTATGTTACACTTAATTAACATGGTGAAAATCTCTTCAAAGTATTAATCAAACTTTCCAGTTTAAAACCTTCAAACCTTATCAAAAATAGATATTTATTTTTGTTTTATTGAACATCTATAAATTGAAACAAAACATGTAATTTAACACCCAACTAGTTATCAAATTAATAATTTCTAATAAAAGGCAAAAACCAAACCGAAATTCAAAACTTTACTCCTAGCTGTACTTATTTTTATTTTTTTATTATTATTATTATATTTTTTTAATGAATACAAAAAAAATGAAACAATACAGGTTTCTTTTTACCCGAAAATAGCTATCAAATCAAGCATTTCTATTTAAAAAAACCCCCAAAATGTCAAGCTTGACTCTGAGCTCCACTCCTATCACTAAGGCTGTTCGTGGAGATACAAACACTTTAAACTTGGAACAAAATCCTGAATTAAAATGCTCAAATTCACAGTCGTCCGATATGACGTGGCTCTATTACCACGAAAAGGTCCGTCTGAAGTGACAACATTTTTTTCAAACGATACATGTAATAATTCAGTCAAATAGTATACACTATATATAGGCTACACACAAAAATATACACTGAATTCATGACACAAGTGAGCTTTGTATTCTGAACCAAACTTTTCTTCGTTTAAATGTTGGATTTTGCAATCATGTGGAGGGCAAAACTCAACATTGAAACCAAGATAAGTAATAAGCTCTGTTTACTTTTTGCTTTCCAATGAAAATCTTGCAAGAAAAATACTCCCAAGTTTCCTTGGATGGGACTCAACCCCAAATATCCTCTTTACTAGTACATATTTTTTTTAATCACTGCACCATTAACCTTGCTATAGTGGTCGAGTAGTAGCATCTCAACGAACAAAAAAAATCCATCATGTAAGAAATTATATATATTTGCAGACAAGGGGTGCAAATGAAAAATCGTTAGAGTACATGTACTTTGTACATTGAATGGATTTCTTGTGGTCTAGTCCACCACAAGTCCATGACAAATCGCTTAATTAGTAAATCACAAGTCCTTTCACAAGTCCAGTCACAAGCAACAGGGATGAGCAATGACAGAATTCATCTGTAGCTTGCGAGTGTTATTGCAACTGGGTGACTTGTGATGGACTTGCAGGAACTTGTGATGGACTTGACAATAATATCACTGCAAGAACTTTGAAAGGAGGGTGTCCTCCTCCTGCGACGCTTGTAACTCTCACAAGCAATCATTGAACAAGTTGATACTGAATTTTGTGCAATCTGCTTGTCTTGGGACAGCTTTTCAATCAGTTCATACGGGAGTGACAGGACATTAAAAGACTGGTTCCCTGCCTGTATGTATACGTTTAGTACATGCTGCTTTTTTTTTTTCATTAGAATATAAAAATGCAACTAAATCTTACACTTTATGTATGCCAACATTTTATCCAGTTATCCTGGCACTTCCCGTAATTACTGAGCACGACAAGCTATCAACAAGACATCACAAGACCAAATCCTGTCCTCATGAGCTACTCAATGACCACCAGGACCAAAAACTCTCTGATTCCTTACATTTATCATCTGATTCTTTAGGTCTCTGGTCAGACCAAAGTTCCGGAATGGACGCGGGGACGCGGCTTTTTTTTTTCAAGCTTGGATTGTACAGAAAAGTTGGGGTACTATTTTGCTTTTTTGGTGTCCTCATGTACATTGGTGTCCTCCATAATTTGCCTTGATGCTCTCGATCATTTGCCTTGGTGCAATTTCCCATTCCTTGGTGCTCTTTGGTAAAAAAAAAATTGAGGAGGTGCGGCAATAGAGGGCGCTGTTGGAGCTACCGCGGAACATTTTGGGGGGAAAAAAGATTGACGCGCATGATTAAAATTGACGCGCGCGCTGACCAGAGACCGACCTATTTTTATTTGGCCTAACAAGTCATACAACATTATACACATATTAATATAAAGTGACATATTCTGTCATCAGAACTACTTTAGATTCAAAGCACCAATTAGAATGAAAAACTTATGGGTAAAAATAAAAATACATATTAAGTTGCAAAATATCCAAGACAAGAGGAGTGTTTACTCGGAGTTTTTTAAAGTATGAACGAGGCTATTTCATGAACACAACTTGGCTTGCACATGACCATCGAACACAAAATGACCGTGGAGAGCTCAAGCGGTTGTTCCTCCGTAAGGACTCCTACCTGTGGCTGCTCTACTGGCAGGTGTCACGAGCCGGGACAGCAGTGGCTTTGATTGCAGTTTTAATCCAGCAGACTCATTCTTGGGTTTGAGAAGCAGTAGGTATGACATGGATAGGACCAAGGAAGGTACATGTACAATGTACACTGAACATCATTAGTTTGGAAGGGAATGGGATTGGCTTATAGTATTAAACGTGTACAGTACATGTACACTGGACAAAAAATTCTAAATTAAAACAACTTTCAATGCGTCTGAGAAATGCTAATTCTGAGACAGCAATTTCAATTCAAACTTACCCAAAAACTAAAATGGTACTTTTTGCAAAAGTGCACATCTTTTTAATTATCCCGGAAAAAAATGACCGAGACAAGTGTTTTGCTTTGTATAGTGACTTGTAAGGAAACACTCGCCACTCAGTGTGCGCACGGTGTTTTGGATACAGACAGTGGATGTTACAATGGTAAAGGAGTGGGTAACAACCTAAGGTTGAACAAATTAATTGACTGGAGCGGGTTTCGAACCTGCGACCTCCGGAATACAATACCGGCGCTCTACCGCCTGAGCTACCCAGACCTATGCGGATGGTATCCAAATTAATCAATGTTTAACCTAGTCAGTTTCCCTGTGTTTGGATATTTGATAACTTGAAGAGAGAAAAATAAAGAATATAACAGACATTCACCTTTTTTTTTTAACGTTTTGACTGCTTGTGCTGTGGTTGTTTTGATTCTCATAGTGTGTCAGAGAATTTATTAATACAAATGGCACCAGTATTCAGTTGCGTAGCCAGGAATTTTTAAGGGGTGCTGGGGGCTGGAACATTTCATGGGGGCGTCATGTAGATCAATGATTTTTTTAGAAACTCAAAATCTCCGTGGGGGGCGGCTGGGGGGCGACAAGGTTTCATGGGGCTGTCGCCCCCGCCAGTATTATACCGCCTGTGAGATCTACTGAGGACACTTAGTCCATGCACAAATTACCCACTATAGCTCAGTTACAGAGAAAGTTAGGCAGGATTTAAATGCATCAGGCTTTGCCATCTTAAAAGGCCTGACATTCAAGCAAATATGGGTCTGTGCACATTTGGATTAAAAGGAATTGTGCATACAGAGTACTTTGCCAGTGCACGCATGCGGTTTATCTCGTGTGGTCGAGAAGTGCATCGCGAGTGAGCCAAGCCCAACCCTATGGAATTTTGTACGTTTTAGCCGACTCACACAATGAACGTTATGATTTTTAGGGGCTGAATTGTCCGTTTTCAACCTCCCAAGTAAGTCAATAGATTACCGGAAGCATTTTCACTTCAAATGTCACGATTAATTTTTGAGGCTCTTTAAAACTGTTAACCAAAGAGTGAAACTTTTAGCAAACACAATCGCATGAGTGGAACGCATCCCCCGTTTTATTGCAATGGATGCATTACTTCAAAGACCAGTCACCATTACTTTTGTAGGGTTTGTGTCTAATTCAATTTTGTTGACTGCGTGTGCCATTATGTTAGGGATTTGGTGGATGGAGGAAAGTGCCCAATATAAGACGATTAGAGGATTTGTGTGCAAAATGCCCAATGTTCACCTTTCCACCTTGGAAACCAAGTAAAAGAGACGTCCCTGTAACCACTTCTCAAAAACTCATTCAACAAATGTATTTTTCAAAAAACAAATTCCAGAAACCACGAATTGAAGGCGACTTTTTAGAAGAGCAAGAACATCCCCGAAACTTTTAATTTCAAGGATAAAAATCTAGGAAACAAGAGTCTGAATGAAATATCTTGAAAAAATACTTGAAAAATATGTCTTCTTGAAGGGAACCTTTTCCGTTACTTCTTTTGATCAAGCAAGTCACAGTGGACTTAGTTGGTCGTGTTGATCAAGTGAGTTTGTCTGAATGATCAGTGGTTATGAAGTTAACTGTGATTGGTGGTGCTTCCTTTTTACTAGTCCATGTTGCCTTTACGCAGCTTAGCCTTGTATGCTTTTAAAAACAAAGTCCGGGACCAGTATTAGACCTTTTTTGCCGATCGAGAGCACTGTTACAATGCACCTGTACATGGGCGAATACTATTTACTACATGTAGGCCTATATCATAAGCATGTCGAAATTCAACATATTCTGTACTGCCGTATAATTAGTCATCTTTATGTACAGAGAAAGTTTTCAGAGAAAGAAAAAAGAGGTTCAGAAAAGACTGAGAGAGAAGAATCGTCCCACAATATCTTGTCGGTTTCTATTTCCTTGGCGTGATCTTGTTTCAATATCTGGGTCTCTTCTTACTATTTAAGAAGACTGGAAATCAGGGTTTCGCTTGCAAGGTGACCAGTCTTGTTACCCGGGCATAGGTGCGGTATCATAAGCTGAAATTGGGATATATAATTCAGATAAGTGCTAAACAGACATCAATTAACGGTCAGTCATGCGATTCTTGTGCTGTGCGGATTTGCTTTAAATAAAGGCTTTTTATTTTATTACTTAAAGTTGATATGGTAATGGTGGATCATGTTGATATATCTATTGCTATATTTTTTACTCGTAGCTTTTTACTCCTCACTCAAAAAAAATCCATATTGTTTTGTGTTTATCTGTTAAACTTGCTGTTCAATTGGTAATTTCACTTTCTAGGTGTTAATTTGTTTTATGAAACATTATTTGATCTTCTATTAATTCTAATCGATAGCTCTAATCCATTGCTTATTGTGATTGTTTTCTAAGACATTTTAAATTGCCTGTTTAGCAACTTTGTTGAACTAAAGCAAAGAGTCAGATATAACAGGTCGTTTCCTCTAATACCAGCGGACCTACCTGACATGCCCATCTAAAATAAAAAATACATCACAGCCTAAATGATTTGGGAGGTGGAAAGGTGAACACTCGGCATCTTACACTTATCCTGTCAAAACCACTACAAACCATCACTTTGCACTTCCTTACTTGATTACATTTTATGAGATATGTAGAGCATCAGAAAAAGTTGCCCCTATGTGTCGATTAGGAAAAAAACATGCAATGCAAAACTTGTGTTCTTGGACAGCACGGGATTGATTTGATTGCGTTAAAATGTTGACAGTGTTAAACGGTTATTTTAAAGTTCAAAATAAGAGGAGTTTGAAACGGATTGAATTTGCGAATTCTGGAAGAGTAACTGTCCATGGACACATTGATAACAAGTCTGATAACGAGTTCATGCTAATAACAGGAATGCAATTGCAAAGTAAAATGAACTGGTCTCAAGTGCAGGCAAACCCTGGACACCAAATCTTTCAAATTTTGGAGAAACAACTTGGAAATTGACGATTACGTGAATGATGGACAACACATGTACATGTATACCATGGATGTGCACTTTTTTTTGTGGAAATCAGAAAGGAAAACAGAAATAAATGCCATTCAAAATGCGTAAATCTGCTCACTAGTCATTTTACTTAACAATGGGGGTTGGTGAGGAAAGGATATAATAGCAAGATTGGGGGAAAAAATCAACTGTTGGAAAGACAAGGACGATGTGAGGAGATATAAAGGGGTTTATGAAAGAGTGATATCTATTTAGGTGTCGATGAGTGGACAAAGGTTACAATACTACAACAAAATATACTACATGTACAACAAAATACACAACAAAATACGCAACAACAAAATACACAACAAAATCACTAGTTATGAAAAATTCACAATCATTGAAGTGATTGACATGTTCATAAAGGGAACTTAAGTTTCTTTTCTTTTTTTCATTTCACCTACATTTTCAACTTGAAAACGTGCAGTGGGAGGGAAGTGTCATTAACAAGGCTAACATTTTGAGAAAAAAAAAATCTTAAAGGAGTTTGAAGCTGAAAGAGCTTACTAATCTAAAGAAAAAAATCAAAGGGCCTTTAATTTTCAGGATTGTTATGGATGACTGCTCCGACACACATGTTTTCCCCTCCGCAAAACAAGTGATCATTGTACCTCCTCCTTGGTCCTAAACTACCACTCCAAAACTTTCTCAAGAACCCAAGAATGCGCCTGTATGTCTCAGGCTAAGGTTTTACCACATCGCTGGCGTCCACAATCACCTTGATGAACATGACGTTGTCCTTGACGTATGCCGAGTCACTCAGCACGGACTGGGAGACAAAGAGGGGACAGCCCGAGGCGATGTTCATTTCAGTCGTGGGTCGGCCGAAGCTGGACGAGGCCGGATCCGGCCGGAAACTGTCCGACAAGTGGCGTCGGCCAGTGTCCTGATCCAGCAACATCAAAGTTACCTGTGGATGGTTTAAAACCAATAAATGTACAGGTAATAATGTTCAGTTCTTGGTCCAACAGCTATTATCAAGTTGTACTTATCTCCTTTGATGTAAGAGTTCATTTTTGTATGTACATGTACATTATTATACGTTCCCGGATTCGTCTATATATACATTATTATAATAGACGAAAGTCCGGGCATGTGATAGCTATACACTCACATAGCCCCCTCAATAAAGAAACCATTTTTCACGCTGTACAAAGCAACTGTCCCGTGATGAATTATCTGAACAACAGCTAGCACAACGCTCTCGCCAGAATTCATGATAGAATTGAGAGCACGCCCGGATTTGTCTATAGCAGGATAAGTTTGGGATAAGTCATCAGACATTTTCTGACCACTCATCACCGTATCTGTCCAAACAACAATGGATGTGCTTAGTAAAATTTTGCACTGTGAGTAAATTCCAATTTAGCGGAGGAATGCAAGTCTAACTTAAATGTCTAACTGCACTGTCTGTTTTAAAGCAAGTTCATTCAAGGACCATTGGGTCCACTAATAATAATGGTGACATATAAAGCAAAACATATCCACCAAATGATACTAAAAGGCACACAAGGAATAACAAATTAATCAAAGCAAGGAGGAACTATACAAACAAAATGAAATTTGAAACACAAAACAACCGAAACAAAAGTCTAAAATTCTATTTGTTGTTTCGTGATCAAGCGATATCTAAATGCAAATTAAGACATAACTCAGCCCCTGTCACATACATTTTTAAGATTTATTCCCCCAAATACCTCTGCAGCCTGACGGCTGATGGAGGTAATAACAAAATTTTAAATCAATTTTAAAAGTACTTTTTGATACAAACATCGCTTTTATGATATTTCTCAATCAAATTAGGTTTTGCCCTGCACCGACGTTTTTTAAACACTGTATACTCAGTGTGTTACCTCCCGAGTGAAAGTTGGAAAAAATCACTCGGGTGGGACTCGAACCCACGACCTCCTGCTTTCTAGTGCAGATGTCTTACCACTCGACCACCGAGCTAACGGGATCGGTTGGCTGGTTGGCTGGTTCGAATCTGATGTACATAGCAGTGGGTACCGCATAAACTATTATAAGATGGAATTTTGCGTCGGGGTGATATAAATCAAATTAGGTTTTGCCCTGCACCGACGTTTTTTAAACACTGTATACTCAGTGTGTTACCTCCCGAGTGAAAGTTGGAAAAAATCACTCGGGTGGGACTCGAACCCACGACCTCCTGCTTTCTAGTGCAGATGTCTTACCACTCGACCACCGAGCTAACGGGATCGGTTGGCTGGTTCGAATCTGATGTACATAGCAGTGGGTACCGCATAAACTATTATAAGATGGAATTTTGCGTCGGGGTGATATAAATCAAATTAGGTTTTGCCCTGCACCGACGTTTTTTAAACACTGTATACTCAGTGTGTTACCTCCCAAGTGAAAGTTGGAAAAAATCACTCGGGTGGGACTCGAACCCACGACCTCCTGCTTTCTAGTGCAGATGTCTTACCACTCGACCACCGAGCTAACGGGATCGGTTGGCTGGTTCGAATCTGATGTACATAGCAGCGGGTACCGCATAAACTATTATAAGATGGAATTTTGCGTCGGGGTGATATAAATCAAATTAGGTTTCGCCCTGCACCGACGTTTTTTAAACACTGTATACTCAGTGTGTTACCTCCCGTAAAAATGTTGCAAACCTTTTGACGGAAGGGCCACGGCAGCAGTGCATCATAGTCACCCCTCATGACAACGAAGAACAAGGAGACATGCGTCCCCTTGCCCATCCCGTCTCCGTTCAAGTACACACGAGCACACATCTTGTACCCATAGCGACTGGTATAGAATGGTTGGCTGTAGAGCGACAGGGTCTTGCCGATGTCTGCATCCCGCTTGCGACGCGCGAAGTCTTTAATCTTCCAGAGCAGTGTGCCGTCGTGGCTGGCCGTTTCCAAGACTTGAAATCTGAGGTCATGCTCAGCTATGCGCACAGCGTGCATACCCATCTGGTTCTCAACGGTTGTCATACGGGAAGAGCTGGCAGCTATGTAACAATGAGGTCAAAGGTCAAATAGAAGCATAGGTAAGTACAAATCAGAGATAAGATTTTGGTTTGGTTGTTAACTCTCCTATGGTCAGACCTTTCATAACCCCTTAAATCTGGGAGCTGGCAAATTGGAGGGGACAAAATGCTGGACCTTTTAAAACCCTCCAGAATTTATTGTTACTGCACTACCACACCTTTCAATTCCTTTCGAAAGGTATTGAAATGTAAAAAAAATCGGACAATGACATACCCCTATGATAAGGGTATAGGTAATGTATTAGATAGTGGTCGGACCTTTAAAAACCTTTCGGAAGGATTTGAAAGGGGGAGCAATGGTTCAGCCAAATAACAGTACAGTTGCAATGCATAAATGGTTGAACCTTTCAAAACCTGTTAAACTTTTTTAAAAGGTAAAGTAACTGCTGAGTGCTTTGAAGTATCCCTCCCCAAAAAACAGCCAAACATTTCAAAACAAGGGAACTTTTTTTGCTTTGGAATTTTCTTTCTTTTTATATATTTTTTCCCATATCTTTTGGGGATGGAAGAGGCATACAAAATATTTCAAAACAAATGAACGTTATTTTCTTGGATATTTTCCTTTTTTTTTACAAAGTATTTCAAAACAAATATAGACCTTTTTTTCTGGGGTATTTTCTTTTTTTTTCTTTTTCTCATATCTTTTGGGGATGGTAGAGTGGAAGTTCTCTTCGGTCTGAGGATGGAAGTGTGTCTAGTCGACGTGGACACCCCCGGCAGCATGATAGTTCAGGAAGCAGACCTCCCGGCAGAGATGAATATTGCAACTCATGCAGCCCATGCGTGTCACCACAGGATACCCCTTCGTTGTTGTGCGCCCTTCGCGTCGGCACATGATGCACATCTTGGGGTGCTTGGATGGCATCCTGATGGACTGGTGCTTGGGGCCGTTGATGGTAGGAATGGGAGGCAGCAAGGGTTGATAGGCGGGGGTGCCTTCGGCAAAGCCTGCAATAAGTGATGTCCCGATGTTGAAGTTGGAGTGGACTCGCAGGATGATGCGTATGCCGAACCAGGCCTTGATTTCCTCTGGTGTTGTTCTTGTCCAGCGATCCTTGCCCACGCCGTTGATATTCGTGTAGCGGGAGATCTTGTTGAACGGCCCCAGGGGAAAGAACTGCAGGAATTAGTCCAACGGCTCGTCATCTTCAGGGCGTAGGAAGGTGGGTCCAAGGGGTTTCTCACCCCGGAATCGGTGGACGTGGATCTTTTTTCTGGACCTGGTCCATCCAAGACGATCACGGGGGTAGTCTGGGTCTCTTGAATACAGGGGGTCTGGGTCATCCTCAGAGAGTGCCTGGGGACGCCTTCTAGGCAGGCCACAAGCCTTCTTTGGAGGTGTTGATGCGATCTCCTCCGATGACTCTGAGTCTGTGTTGAAGGATAGCTCCTCACTTGCGGCAGGTGCAGAGGAGGTGGGGGAGTACTCCGGTGGAAGGCTGTACCTCACGTCCTCGTCGTCATCTTCAGTGGCGTAGTCGTCGTCAGTGGATGTTTGGTCAGCAGGTGAGGTGGAGCAGGAGTGGTCTGGTGAATCCGTGGGTGAGTGGCCGGGTGAGGTTGCGCAGGAGTGGCCGGGTGAGGTGGAGCAGGAGTGGTCTGGTGAAAGCGTGGGTTGGTGGACGGGCGATGTGGAGCTGGAGTCGTCTGGTGAATGCGTGGGTGAGTGGCCGGGTGAGGTGGAGCAGGAGTGGTCTGGTCAAGGCGTGGGTTGGTGGACGGGCGATGTGGAGCGGGAGTGGTCTGGTGAATGCGTGGGTGAGTTGCCGGGTGAGGTGGAGCAGGTGGTGGTCTGGTGAATGCGTGGGTGGGTGGCCGGGTGATGTGGAGCAGGAGTGGTCTGGTGAAAGCGTGGGTGGGTGGACAGGCAATGTTGAGCAGGAATGGTCTGGTGAGTGTGCGGGTGTTGTCATTGGAGATTGGTCCGGGGATGAAGTGATATGGCACTCGAGGGCCCAGCAACGTCTTCCCTCACTGGCTGGCGTCTTCTTTTCATCCTCTTCATCCGCTTCTTGACTTTCTCTGTTAGCAGTCCTTTCTTGCTCTTCATCTTTGCTTTCTTCGTTGGGTCTTTCTTCCCATCAACTCGATTTTTCTTCTCAACTCTCTTCACCTTGAAGTGAAATAGCCGCAGCTCTCTCTCACTCAGGTTCTCTCGAAGGTTGTGTGCTTCACGGAAACTCATGTTGGTCACTCGATGATTGCCAGGGAATGACTGGTAGTTTAACACTGTTGAAACGTGGCCTTATATACACTTGTCTCCCATTATCATGTCTCAGATTATGTAACATTCGGTTACATTATGTAACAAATACACCTGTCCCTCACAATAAAGCAGGTGCATATTTATAATAATAAAAGCAAGAGAATTTTTCATTTACATACTGAATACTCACCTTAAATAAAATGGAACGGCCCTCAAATTGGACTTCCCCATCCTCAGTAATCACAGCCCATGCTTACTGCAATTCGGTTTTCCCCTTGACCAGTAACTTACTGAATTTGACTACAAAGTTGCTTCACCTTTTAAAACCTTTCAAAAAGTCCCAAATTGCCAGCACTATTTCACCTTTCAAAACCCTTTGGTCGTGCAAATTTGAAATGTTTTGAAAGGTCTGATAATTCTCTTTGCCAACTGCACTGGACATAGCGGTTAGGTATTCCACTTGCTTAAAAAAAACCTGAATTTTAGTTGATTAATGGATAAAATAGTACATTAAATCTGAAGTAGTTTATTAAAAACATAACCTGTGGAACTTTTAGCTCAGTAGACATACTTTTTCAGAAAACGGTGAAAACATTGAAAGTCTTCCCTTTCAATTTGTCCTTCCCTTCCAAGCTTGCACGCCACATTTTCATGTGTTGGCAAAACATCAATGTCCCATGCTTTTGCCCGCTCCTGGATATGTACCTGGTTGCTAACTAAATTAACTTCAGTCAATTTGGGACTTATTTGAGAATTTTTTCCCCCAGTGAAGGTTCTGTCCAAACCCTGGTAATTCCTCTTTCCAGAAAACGGCAGCATCCCAGGAACAAAAGTTTTACAGCATACAACACAATGTACATGGCCCTATTATATGCACGGCAAACAAAACTGAATTCAAGTGTTTATTTCAGCTTGTTTTCGTATGAATGGCAATGGACCGATCCAGTAAGCACCACCCCATGGTGTTCTGACCAATCAATGTCCGACGTGCGTGCACAAAAGTCCGACCATGCGTGCACGCACATGCGCGCGGCAGGAAAATGCAGCATGGCATTGGAGAGGATGAGGAGCACGTGTTAATTTGCCCAGTGCGCAGTGGGCGGGGCTTACTGGATCGGTTCATTCGGATAGCGTGTTTGAAAATATAGTGTTTTCAATCGCTGTCTATATGTCACCTCTCTATATGGGGTATACTTAACGTGCACTGGACACAAAGGAAATTCACAACAAACTGTGGCCACATACACAACGCACTGGTAGTCACGCCGGTCATGGTTAAAGGTGCTGAGCTTTCTCCAGCATTACTGCCAATGCTGCCTGTCTTTTGCGCCTGCTCCAGTTCTACGATGCGATTCTCTATGCGATTCTGTTTCTCCTGGATGGGCTTGAGGGATTCCTCTAGTTTGGACACTGTCTTCTGCTTTGCCAGTTGGTTCATGTTGTCTTCCACATTGTCCACTTTCTCCATAAGTGGCATGATCATTTTCTGGAGGAGATGAGGGCAGGTTATTGTCATTTCCGAGTATATTCTCTTAATGGACTCCGTGCACAAGTACCACCTCAATGGTTGCAAAGAAAAAGTTGGAACCACTGGGAGGGACCCTGGAAGGCACAGCCATTGGCACCTGACACTCACACCGAGGCTACAAGTCCTGGTGCACTCAGAAAAATTAGTTGTGCATACTTCATGCCATACACATGGGACTCAGAGTGCTCATGTGTGAGTCCCTCCCAGCAGAGCTCTCATGAGAACTGACAAAACGCAATCTACTGAGTCAAAAGGTTGACCCCAAAACCCTCAAACACCAAGAAATGATGCATAGTTGCACATGTACTTCAATCATATCAAGTCATCTCACAAGACCATTAACCCTATCTCCCTAGCATGGTTTAGTAGGAAACATGCCCAACCTTACACATTCCAACACCTTATAAATCTGCACACACATATTTTTGACTTTGACTCTGGAGGTGTGCCAACCCAATGTAAGAGACTCTCAGTTTAGGGATACTGTACCCATCCTGACAGATTCCAACAAAACCTGCCGTTGGGGTTTGATGGGTTGAGTTCTGTTAGGCTTTAGAGTAAGAGGAATGACAAAGGAATGCTTTTGTCACAGTTCAAATGAGTAGCTTGCAACTTGAGACTGAAGGATTTGTGACTGACTTGTGCTTACCTTCTATTTAAAAATGTACGGTATAGTAGCCTTCTATTTATAGCTTTCTATTAACCCTCCTACTGTTTAAACAGACAACAGCAATCAAAAAAATCAATCCTCTTTCTCTGCCATGCCTTTTACACAGGCTAGTCAATAACAGTCACATCATATTTCAAACAAACACTCTGGCAAGACAAATTCAATCAACAGACTGGCACAGCTGGCTTATTAATCACCTACAGTCAAAGTATAGCTGTATCAAAGTCCATATACAGTCACAATCAGTCAATCCTGCTTTATGTAGGCTGGGAGCCCTTAGGCGAAATACAAAAAAAAAAAAAAAAACATGTTGAGCATCCTGCCTTTAAAAAAAAAAAGGAAGCGGGCGGGCCTTTTTTCTTTCTTTTTTTCCCTCCAAAATGGCCGCTCGATCGGGCTATTTTTTAAGATGGCCACCAGGTTTTTTTTTTAATGGCCACCATTGGACTCAGGAAATGACATAACAGCTTTAGGCAAAGTAAAAAAAAAAAAACATGTTTAGGGTCCGGTTTTTTTTAAAACAGGAGGAGGTGGGGCAATTTTCAAGATAGCCGACAACCATTGGTTTTTACACTGGTCAAAGATGCAAAAAATGAAACAAAAATGCTGGACAAGAGAATTGTTTATAATAGTTTTCTAGCACGGTTTTACAAGAATAAAAAAACACTGTGTATCCCCACTAGTGTGGCCGCGGTATTGCTGTACTCACAGGTTCCCCAAACCACTCAGGAGTTTGCCCCAAGGAAGGCGCAAACTGTTTTACTTACGGTTGTATTCTATGATGTCTCAACTTCTTTCATCCTTGTTGTTAAGTTGTCCTTATATCCAATTTTGCGAGAAATTTAGGCATCTTTTTGGAGTCCATCATGGAGGCGAAAAATGTCTTTGGTTGGCAGCCATTTTGAATTTAAGAAGCATGACCCAAAACTAAGACAGCGCGTTTATGCAAAATCGATCTTGTGGATCCGGCGCGCAAGTTGCAATGCGACGGCTAATTCTTGTAAAATGGAATCGCCCAGACTGTCTGCTCTACTGACTATCGGTTGCTAAACACCACGGCTAAACAACACAAAGGAAAGAAGCTGAGACATCATAGAATACAACCATAATTTGCGCCTTTTTTTTTGGACAAACTCCTCAGTGGTTTGGGGAACCTGGTGTGTGGCCAGAGGTACAGCGCAGCAATACTGCGATCACAGTAGTGGGGCTATGCCATACGGGCATGCTTTTCCACGTCGAGGCTGGTTTGCAGATCGCTGGGTCAACTGCATATTGTGGGAAGTGACCGATAGAGTCTAGAATTAGACGTTTTACTTCTATTTAGAAGATTTTACGATGGATTGGTCAACAGTTGTAAGGACTTGACAACAACTCGTCAATGACGTACACACCAGTCAGCTTTTGAAATTACAGTGACAGTTTTGTTTACCATTACTGGGACCCTTCCATGCACGAAAGCCCATTGCGCATGCATTCTGTAAAACTTTGAAGAAGTCACTGAAGGTGAGTGCATATCATAAAATGCCAGAACACGCTTGGGAGCATCCCAGTGATGGTTGAAAGCCACTAGATAGTTATCACAAAATGTCTGCCAAGGTTTTTGTTTCTCAAAAGGAAAAACTTTTTACATTCTGGCATAAACTTCACTGCACGGAAAAGAATCATGGACCCACCTGCAGATCACGCATCATCTGCTTCTCCACCTTAGCCGGTACTTGCATCTGTTCACTTGCTGTTGGCTTGGCAACTTCCTTTTCAAGGTTTTCCTTGAAAAGATTCAGCGCGTGTAGATGCTTGTCCATTTTTATGATGTGCTCTGTGACAAGTTGCAAATGGTGGACCTGGTACTCACTCATGTGCAAATCCATGTTCTTTTCTTTGCGCTTCCCCTAATAGAGTGACGAGATAAAACAGTCAAGATCCACAATGATGATGAGAGAAACTCCCCCCCCCCCACAGAAGTGTGGATGGGTCTAGGAAAAAATACCTACCTGTAGAGCAAGTTACTGATGCATATTCCCATACCAGAATGTATTTACGATCATGCGAGATGCTTTTGTATACTACACGGGCAGGTGTTATATGAGACGCAACCCTGGGCAGGCCCCACCGCTCCACTGGACAAGGGAGCCCAGAAGCCATGTATTCCAAGGACATTAATCGCATGCAGTCAATAAGAGCACCGTAAATACAACATCCTGCCTATGACAAGGAAAACACTTCAGGTCCGAAGACCTTGTTTTTGTTTGTGCAATACTGTTATTACAAGGTTATGGTAAAGTGTAGTAGCCTCAGCATGTTAAATGAGACGCGTATTCCTGTCATGGGGGGTTTGCTCCAGATTTAACCACAGCCCGCCGACACGTAGCGTAAGTGCACGGTGGAACAAAACAACAATTATAAAAAGGTACAGTTACACTATTATAATGTACAATGGGTTTAGCAATGAATCAGAGTAAGGAGAAGCTTGCCTATTATCGGGAACTCCCCTGCTGGAGAGGGTCCTGTGGACGTGATGAGGCTCGGCTAGCCCAGCTCAGCACTGCTCTCCCTGATCTGTCATCTGTCTGGATGGTGTTGGAGGTCTTCCAACACGCTAACTGTGCGATGTCCTGTACAAAGACTCCCTTGAAGAAAGCCAAAGACATGGAAAACGCCCTGACGTCGTGCACGCAGACTGATCCAACCATCTCTGCCGTTGATGTGTCCGCGGTCAACTTGATGGTCGACTTGATGGCCAACTAGCTAACAAGCGATCATGTCGCGCAAGGCCGGCCAGTGTGGCGGGGTCGTCACTACAAATAGCTGCGACTACAAATAGCTGTGAATTACCAGCGTCTTCAATTACGAGGCGTCTTCGTGCAGTTAATGCACCACTCTATGGCCCTGACTGGACACCAAAATATGTTTCCAGGTCTAACTCAGTTCCCCTATGTTGGCACATGGGTTGACTCAAGGATCACCTCAAGTGCATCCATAGCAGTGTTTGGGACAAATAAATCTGATTGAATCATGCGGCACAAACAGGCTATGTGGTCGCTGCGGCCTCGAAAATCAACTACAACAGATAGCCTTCGGCAGATTGTGTTGCGCTACTTTGGCGGTTGGGGACTTTGAGCATGATCCTCTCAATAGCCTTCACTTGCTTTGCCTTAGCTTGCAAGTAATCATCGAATTACCTCGCAAAAAGATCCTGTCTCGCTAGAGGGAGGGTCTTAAATCTTTGAGGGCACCCTGCAATGGGAGGAACAGTACATCAAACATGTTACCTAGGCAGACCGAGGTATTCAGGGTTGACACTCATGCGACCTGATCGAGCACCTAAGTGAAGACCATAGTATAGACAGTGAGAAACAGCGGTCAAAATGTCTACTTGAACTGTTGAGTTATCCTCACAACTTCAAAAGGTGTATTAAATACTTTGAGAGGAGTAAGTATGAAAGAGGCCAAACGACTATCATGGTGGAAGACTAAATTTAACTTTAATCAGAGTGTTCTCAAGCTTGCCGGGAGTCTTATCTGCGAAGGGCCGCTTGAATGCTGTGGTCACTTCACAAAATTATGTTTCTGCAATGGACAGCCGTTACATCTGGTGCAACTCCTTATTTTCATCAGATGTACCACTCGAATGCGATGGTCGAGTTGACTCTGGCGAACAGGAGCCACATCTGGCACATCTGGAGTGTCAAGCTACACAGGGTCATGGATCCGTGGCTGAACAAAACAAGAGACAATATGCATAGATGGTGCAAGCGTAGTGCATGCTGGAACACAGGAGCAAGGCTAATCATTCGCAGTATGTCCCTTTGCCCTTGAGCCACCCAACCCTGACAATAAATGGTGGTTACCGTGCATGACTAACCACTTCAGGCACCAATAGTGCCCGCCAAGCGGCAGATACCGGTAGGACCAACCGTGGCATCTGTTCCTGCACCCTGTAACATTCGCCACCGTGCGAGAGGACACTGGTGATTCAAAACCACTGAACCTTAGAGCCTCAGTGGTTCATGTCATGCCTGGCCAACAGCGCAGCAAGCCCCATGAGTTGGGTGAGTGCTGTTTGGTCTGGTTACCCGTACACAAAACCTACCCAGCATCCTGTGGCGGTCGCCACTTACTGCGGTATACGGGTGATTCAAAACAAATTACCACTGAACCATGGTGCGTCTTATGAATCATGTCATAACTGGGCGACAGCGTTTCAAGCCCATGAGTTACCGGTAGGTGAGTGCTTTTCAGTCCCGTAGCCCATAAACCAGACTGGGCACCCTGTAGCTATCGCCACTGTGCCGGGGGAAATGGGTGATTCAAAACAAACTACCACTAAACCGTGGCGGCTCTGTATGAATCATGTCATACCTGGCCGACAGCGCTTCAAGCCCCATGAGTTGGGTGAGTGCTGTTTGGTCCGGTTACCCGTACACAAAACCTACCCAGCATCCTGTGGCGGTCGCCACTTACTGCGGTATACGGGTGATTCAAAACAAATCACCACTGAACCATGGTGCCTCTGTATGAATCATGTCATAACTGGGCGACAGCGTTTCAAGCCCATGAGTTAGGTGAGTGCTTTTCAATCCCGTAGCCCATAAACCAGACTGGGCACCCTGTAGCTATCGCCACTGTGCCGGGGGAAACGGGTGATTCAAAACCATTGAACTGTAGAAGCTAGTCCCTTCAGACTGCCCTGTGGTGGGAAAGAGAGCTACGTTTAACCTGCTGCCCTGTCTTATGTCTGGCATTGGCACAGGAATTAACTTTTGAAGTAGCCTTGCCGGAGCGCCCCTTCCATTTGGTCTTTCTAGCTTAGCGGACAACAAAACTGTTAGCGCTCAATTTCGATGAGAAGTTCGAATGATGCCTGGGCACTGGGACGCCGAACAACAGAAAAGTCCGTCAAGGGCGGTCCCCCAGAGGGAGATAATACGGAGGCCGCCAGTCCCGGGCACCCCCAGGTGGGCTGCTCCTTATCACTCAAATCCTGCCCGGCCGACAGCACCTCAAGCCTCACGGGTCGAGCGAACGCTGACCAGTCTGGTGGCCCATTTAATAGCCTGTCCCAGCACCCAGTGGTGTTTGGCATTGTGCTGGGAGGACACGGGTGACTGAAGCCCACTGAAGTGTGGCCAGCCCCCATGGGCTGCCCCGTGCTCAGGATGGGCTGAAGGCTGTTGTGAAGCTCGGAACCGTGCCATGTATACCCTACCTGTTGACCCTGTTTAGGCTTAGCTCTAGCACAGGATATATGTTTCGGAGGAACCTTTGCCGGAGCGTACCTTCTGTTTAAAATTTCAGTTTGGGTTGATGGGAGGAGTCCAATGGTCCTGCCTGCAGCCGGCAGTGGATGGGGGTCCCGGGGTAATGACAAAGCGTTAACGGCAGAGTCCCCCAAGAACTCAGTCCGTCCCGCAGTTTGTGACATCACTTGTAATAAAGCTCACAATCACGTGAAAAAAATATGCACAGCTTTGGATCATGGATAATGTTAGTTCAAAGAAATAAGTTTATACCATAAACTGTTGGGAAGAAAACCCAAGGAGAATTGTCGTCCGGAAGAAAAATATGAAAAGAGGATTTATTAGAAGAATTCTAAACAGTGATCAGGTTGTTCCCGACCACTCAAAAAATATATCTTAACGAAAACAAGACATGTTTCCACTGACTTGCCGAACAGCTAAAAAAACAAAGGACTACAGTAAACTCCGGCTAAGTTGGCACTCTAGAGATCCGAGAATTTTGACAACTTACGCGAATGCACATATGATTCATTGCACTAATTGGCTTCGATTTACCCTGGATTGTCTCCTTAATGCTCGAGTTGAAATCCAGCAAATTAATCCTCGAAATGTATCATCACATTTGGGGTATTGATAGTGGAGACCACGATACATATGTATGTGCACAAAACTGCGTGCGTAGTCAGGTACATGTATATACCACGCACGCATTGACTGTATGCATGCAGTACTGGTCATTCAATAAGACGACCCCCAAAATGGACAGAGCGCATGTGTACAGCCTAGAGGGGGTACTGGTATTGATTGATATGTTCACGACGCATATGTGATGCATGCAGTAGGACACCCTTTTTCGGCACCAATGCATGCAGCGATTACAGGCCATGCGAAACCACTTTTCACTCGACACTTTGCCAACCGCAGTACGGGAAGTCAAGCCAATGCATTATTTGTTGAATGCCGACTTACACAACGGATTTGTAATGCTTTTTATGGAAAGGGGACCGAGAGTAACACGACGACTTGAGCGAAATGGCAACTTATAAAAGCCGACTTAGAAATAAAAAAATCAATGGAAATGCATTACGGACAATCGGGACTTTAGTCAGACAGCCGACTTGAGCGATTTGACGAGTTGTACGATGTCGGTTTAGCCGGAGTTTACTTACAAACTTACAACAATGCACTAAATCCGTTAAAAAAAGAAAAGAAAAAAGACTGAAGCTACTTACACTGAATGAACATCCAAACATCTTGAACATACAGAATATTACTTGAAGAGAACAGTCATATTTCAGATGATCTGGAATCTGAAAGAAACATTAAAGCCATGATCAGAGGTAATCTTAAATTTAGAGTTCCACAAAGTCTTCAAAATAAGCAGTGAACAGGAAAAAAATGGGGGGAAAAAATGATTGTCTCACTTCAACTTTTGAAACACACTTTTGAAAGCAACTCAAAAATGAAGTCATGTTGTAATATCTAACAAGTCAAAACCCTTCAATTTAGTCAGGATCGTGTGTTCCTACAAATTGAAAAGTACAGCACGTTTCTTATTCAGTTTAACAAACCTCGATTGTGAATGTGCCAAATAACATTGAACACATATTTTTTAAAATAAGTTTACAATAATCATATCATTCTTTAAACTGCATATTTGGGGTCAGACTTGGGAATGATTTGGGTAGTAATGTACACTCAGTGTTGATCCATGTGTATGTGTTGCACAAAGACGGTTAATTTGTTTAACACCTTCCACAGCCAATGGTTTCATCAGAGCATCATTTTTATCCAGATGAGTAAAATTCAAGAACTTGTATCGCTTTTTCTTGTTTTCCTCCTTCAGATACTAACATGTCCATCAAGGTTTTCTTTAAGCAATGGTGGCAGACACCTCCAAGGGAACATTTTCTTCCTTTTCTACAGAAAGACTTTTTGTATCCAATGGCCTGTGTTGTTGCCAGTGAATCGGGATTCGACCAGCTCCATCAGAACAGAGATTCTGTTTAAATGGAAAACAGCAGTCTCGTGGAGAATTCAGTGTTCAACCATCAAGACAAAAACTGCTAAAGGAGCCGCACCGCAGCTTCTCAAACTTGCAACTGTTGAGTCTACAGTGTCAATTCAATCTTCATAGCCATTCTGAGGATTCTATATGCAGCTGAAATGAAACCCGCAGATGCCAGCCAGAATGCTACAGATGCAGTAAACTTGTGGCTGAAGGGTCGGTGGTTCTAATCCAACCGCTGGCCCAGTGTTGCGACACTTCCATGGCAACCATAAAAGAGGTTTAAAACATTGACGATACTTGAATGCAAGGAAAGTGGTAATTAGTGAATTATGTGGGTTGTGCTTTATTTTGTGTTCATGTGGGAAACGCGATTTCAATGACACCAGGCTGAAATGATTACTTACCTTTATCAATTGGCCTTTACACGTACTTACCTATAGTAGCAACACATGAACTGAACAGGTACAGTTCATTCATGGCCTTAATACCGGGGTATCTTGGCAAATCAGTTGGAGTCTTCTGAAACATGAACAAAAACCTTCATAGATTCTTGTCAGGGGTTCCATACAATCAAGCAAGCAGTTTATGCTCTTGAGTCATATGCATGTACATGCGCTGCACAAACATGTAAATGCAACCACATCCAGACAAAGTCTACACATGTACAAACAGTCCTCTGTCAAAATCACTGTTCTGGAAAGTTTGAAGTCAGTCCACCTCCTGTAGTACAGGTACAGAGTACTTTCCTATGTCAGCAGTGAGCCAGCCTAAATAAGGCAGTGACCATTTGTTGGGCATGCTAGTGATAAAATTATGTCACTGCTTTAAAATTACATGGACAAGCTAGAGCCGCAAGAACACTGGAAAACGTGATAACTTGCATAGTTGTACAAACTAGGAAAGCAGGCTTGAAGCAAGGTCTGGCAATTACTGCAGTCACTATATTCTCTGTAATAGCTGCATTCTTAACGAGCACTCACCAATTGTATGGTTTTCCAGTGGCCAAGGTGGTTCGACTCATGTATCATGGTATACGCATTTGAAACCTGACGGGAAACAAGGTGCTTGTGTCCTTGGGCAAGACACTTTACCACAATTACCTCTCTCCACCCAGGAGTATAGGTACCGGGGGGAGGGGGGGGGGTAAAGACAAGATTGTCCTGATCTCGGCTGCAGAAAAGTGGCCACATGGCCAACAGTTGAACAAGGTTGTTGAACAAGGGTAAAACTTGTGCAGCGCTTTGAGGCTTACCTTTGGTATAAAGCACCCTATTAGCACCACATTATGCAGAGATAGGGGGCTGGTATTCATATTTGAGATTTCCAGGTCATATTTTTTTCACTTGATTTTCCCTCATAGCCAATCAACATAGTTTATATCATCTCCAAAATTAATTAAATGAAAGAAAGTTGGAAAGAAACCTGACATTTGGCATTCAAGGGTGTCACTTTGAGATATTTCCATGTGCTTGATCAGCTTCAGTTTAAAATGGTAAACTGTTGCTCAGGCCTGGTACACTTGAACTGTTTACTGCTGTGACCATGTTGACATGATTGACAAGTGTATAGCGCTTCGACTTGCAGTCTGGATGACAATGTACTCATTGTACTGCATTCCAACAAAGCATCCATCAAGCAATCTTTGGGTGCAGCTTCACATCACATTGGACAGTGTACTCCTTGACTGCTTGCTTGATTCAAATGAGACAGGTCTTGATTTTCCTCCATCCCTTATGTTTCAAAGCCAAGGAAGGCATGATCTCTTGGGTATATCAGTAGCTACAGCAGCAAAACCACCTTGTTTATTGTGTGACTCATGCTGTTGATTGCTTCCGCCGTATTTCACAATATTTCCAGTAACTGTGCTGGACTGAATTCTTCATAGAACTGGCTTTCTTCAGTAATTCAGGAAATAGCTATTTCAAGATACCACTGCCAAAGTAAAGGTGAAGACATTAAGAAACAACAATGCCATTTTTGTCAGTTTGAATGAATCAATAGCTTTCCCAAAACCATATATTTTTTAGTGTTTTTAGCACTCATGCAGTTGCTTGAAAGTTGCAGTGAAGACTTAACCAACTTCTGCAACCCCAACTCCCTGAATACATTCCTCTTTCTTCCAAAAACCTCCGTCCTTCAAGAACCATGGGTACATTCTTTACACTTTCAAGGGCTACAGGCTCCATGTAATAAAACAGTGGCTGGGCTAGGCCTTCTTCTATCCTGCAAAATCCCTTATAAATTCCAGGTGAAAACCTGAGGGTTCCGCTGTACCATTTTCGAGACAAAACTTGTTTGCAACACCAGTAAAAAAACTGAGACTTACTTTGTCTTTATGGATGAGCTTTTCTCCACAATTGTTTGGGCATTCATCCAATAATTTCTTACACTCCTTCTCGTGTAACTGAAAAAAACCCCAGTTGACAACAAAGAGTTATTGAATATCAACAAAATCCAAGGAGCTTAACATTTAAGACATATACTATTTTCTTTATAAACAATGATGGGAAGAAACACGGAGGAATTACCACATATTAACAATGTAGACACATTCAGAAAATCTGGTATATTATTTACCTGTTGTGTTTCAAATATTACCATTCCAGTAGAGTTCTCATCAAGGGCGGATCCAGGGGGAGCCAAAGGGGGCCATGGCCCCCCCCCCAAAACGAAACCAATTTTTTTTTTTTTTTATATGTGACATCGCAAAAAAGGCAGGCAATGAGTACACCACCATCTTTTCTCCTCAAAAAAACATTGGTTAAAGTGGTCAGAAATTGCCTCAGATCGCACCACAGAGCATCTAGAATCCAAAAAAATTTCGGGGCCCTTAAGCGGGCCCCGAACCCCACGCCGTAATTTTTGACCCACTTTTTTGGAGGACCAAAATTTTTTTTGGCCCCCCCCAAAAATTGTGTTCTGGATCCGCCCTTGGTTCTCATTAGCTTTGTAAAATCTCAATATTTTACATAAATTATGACTTCTTGATTCTGACTGGAGAAAGTTCAGAACCAAAATATATGTATTCAGACTGCTTACTTAATCTAATGAACTGCTCATTTGATATCTACTGCTGGCTACGGTGATCAGTCTGTTTTATTATTTGCTGACCTCAAACTGTGACAATAACTTGAACAATCACCCAATAAGAATATTGTAGGCCCTATTGTAAATGCAATGAATACAATTTAAAAACAGGCTTTTAGAGTGGTACCTTGACTTCCTATGGAAGGAAGTTAATTAAGCAGCAGTTTAAGGAAGTGGTAGTACATAATTCATAAACTTATGTTTACATAATTACTGATGTAAACATAAACTTACGAATTATGTACTACCACCTCCTTGAACTGCTGCTTAACTGTAAATTTATGTTTACATAATTAATGATGTAAACATAAACTTATGAATTATGTACTACCACCTCATTAAACTGCCACTTAACTTCCTCCCATAAGAAGTTAAAGTACCACTCTAAAAGCCTGTTTTTAAATTGTATTTAACACATTTACAATACTCTTATTAGGTAATTCTTCAAATCTTTGTATGATGAGTAGATACCGGTACATTGCCTGAAATGTTTGCTGAAGTCAACAAGCTCTGTTCATTCCTTGTACATAGCTAAAGAGCAACTTTTGTAAAAAGCTAAAGATCACAGAACTACATGTAAATGTCCTCAAATGACCTTTTTAACTTTTCCATTTTGAAGAGAAGTATTTAGGATGAGTAATTTTTAACATGCTCTTTTGTACCTGTGTTCAAGTTCCAACAAGCAGACACATGAAATCATGAACACTTTAAGAGGCCATACAAGTATCTTTACATTATCAAAACTTCCCCACTGTATCATACTGATAAGTTGCTTTGAACCTACCTCCAGTTCATTCTTTACAAAGTCATCCCCGCAGTATCTGCACTTTTGCCGACGAAAGGCACATTCCTTTTCCAAGTGTTGGACGAGCTGGTTTCTCTGCACTCTCTGGGGGCAACCTTTGCTGCGATGCATGCAGTTGACCAGCTCATAGTTGCACTCCTCTTGCAGATGTTGATCCAGTGTCTTCAGTACCATCTGTTCTTCGCATCCCCGCGCTCTGTTGGCGCAGTACATTTTGCATTTCTCCATCTTTTTCCTTGCAAAACTGTCCTTAGCGATTTCATCTTTAATGAACTCTTCGCCACAATTTGGGCATTTCAGACTGTCACCTTGACTCCTACATTCAGGAAGAACAAATGAGAGCAAAATTATTGCACAGTTTTCTTAACTGTGAAATTCGCAATGACCTTCCAAACGCAAGCAAAGTTGTAAATTGAGGAGTGCATGCAACCAGCCACTATCATTGCAAAAGAGGGAGGAATCTGCAAATAAACAGGGCTCTGCAGTTCTGCATAAAAAAAAACCAACGTTCACATCCTTCTTGATGATAAAGGTCTCACGAGTGCGTCAGGGCAAGTGTCCTGGATAATTAGCGATTGTTGTGCTGGGTGATTATGCTTAAAGGGGGGGGGGTCATCATCCAGTAACAGCACTGTCTGTGGCAATGATGGTGGACTCGGTTTGATGGCAGGTTTTAAAATTAGTTGAAAGTTCAAATATTCTCCACAATTTTCCTATGACTTCAGTAAACAAACTCTTGACTAATCATTATCATCCTTTTTCTGTAAGTTTGAAAGGGGGTATGCAAAGCACCTGTCACAACATCTCATTGTCAATAAGGGGTTGTCATTATTATCCCCAGAAGAGAGACCTCTCAGAGCAAATCCAAGGCTAAGGGTACCGCTGGCTGTGACTGATTGTTAAATCTCCATTAGTCACACACAAAAATGTGGAACAAAGATACCTTTACAATAAAATTATTAGTAAAGGCAATACAATGAATTCAGAAACAGTCAAAAGATGTACAGTATAAATTGGAATTCATAAATACCTCAGACAATTTAGCTATTCCTATTGGTCGAGAGCCCGTCACGTGGCCGGTCTTAAACGGATGATAAAGACATGGCTAGCTGGTCTTAAACACTTTTCCAGTGTCACAATAAAATGTGGACTCTTAAAAAATCCAGTGCCTCTTATCGTTTCATTGGTTGAACGTTCACAATCCTCATATAGGCATGCGCAACACTACCAGGGAGTCAGAATTTTATTGTTCTAAATTCAAAACGCAACGCGCCAGGTGCATTCTGCGCGACATCGCGCAGAACATGCTACGCGCGCGTCAATCTCCATAAAAGGGTTGTTTACATCTTACTCGCCAGCTGAACACTCCATTATTTTGCAAGAGGGATGTTTCAAAAAGCATAAAGTGAATTTGTTGAACAAAATCGGGATGTTTTGAACGTATTATATGATTTTTTCTTACCTCTGGCTCGGGTAATTATCAGCACCCAGACTCTAAGTGCTCTTAAACAGAGTGATAAAAACCTCCGAAGCACACATTTATTCCCTTATTTAAAAAGGGTAGTTGTTTTATTATCTGGGTCCTTTCTTGTATGGAATATAACCGCTCACATCAGCACTGGGAGCATAAAGGCAATACAATGCATTCAGCAACAGTATAAATTGGAATTTAAAAGGGGTAGTTGTTTTATTATCTGGGTCCTTTCTTGTATGGAATATAACCGCTCGCATCAGCACTGGGAGCATAAAGGCAATACAATGCATTCAGCAACAGTATAAATTGGAATTTAAAAGGGGTAGTTGTTTTATTATCTGGATCCTTTCATTCTGGGTCCTTTCTTATGTGGAATATTACCTATACCGCTCGCAGCAGCAATACGCAATAGCATCAGCAATGCACAATGTCAACAATACGCATGAGCATAAGCAATGTACACAGCAGCAGTAATGTACAGCTTATATACCCTTGTTATCGTTCCACATCAACCATGCAAGCCATTATCAGCAATCTTCTTAGCTGTAGTATATAGGCTATGTCCTTAAACTTCCATCTACATGTATCTCTGTCAAGGAGAGCCCGGCCAGTGTGTTGTCATCTACACGTATATCGATCAGGCTGCATTCCTCGTGTTTTAGGCAGGTGGTGATGATGTGGTCTACTGTCTGGATTGGTTCTCCGCAGGAAGCGCTGTCTGCCAGTCCCCAGCTTTTCATGGATGCACTGTAGCGTCCGACTCCAGTCCTAAGACGGTTGAGGGTCGTCCACTGCTTCTGTGGGAGGTCTTGACCGGGGGTGCGTTGCAAATGGGCGCAGAGATTCGAGGAGTACAGCTATTGCAGCCATTTGCAATGTAACTATGAATGCCAGTACAATCTCAATACAGCTCATACAACTTTGTACAACTTCGCATAAAGGTTGCACAAAAAGAACCATAGTAATCAACCCATTTCTTGTCTGCTCGTTCTTTGCGCTCAATTCACTCTTCATTCACTGCATCAAGTGTCTCCTAGCATGTATGTACATGTACACTGATACAAATATGATATGTGTACTTTGCTACGTGCAATAGCCTACCAATGCCATGCATGTAGCAGCTACACTTAGGGTTGAGGGAGAGGATGTGCTGGGGTGGTATGGTGAATTGAGCATCGCCATTTCCAATGAAATATCCCATCTTATAGCACAGCGTCTCAACATTAGCCTCTCCTAACCAAATCCTACAGTCTTGCTTCTTGTGCCAACCCTATTTCCATGAAATGACAGAGGGTGCAGGTGTGTTCCTGGTGCTTTAACCACAGGGATGTGATTGGTATGTGACCAAAAAACCTGAAAAATGTTTTGCATGAAGTGCAAACTCCGGCGAGCGCGAAGCCATTACGGTGTGGGGTCCGGGGCCCACTTAAGGGCCCCGTAAAATTTTTGATTTTAGATGCTCTGTGGTGCAATCTGAGGCAATTACTGGGCACTTTCCTCTGAAATTCTGAAGAAGAATTTGTTTAAATTTTATGAAGAATTTTCCTTTATTTGTTAAAATGTACTCTTGTTCTAATAAAGTTTTGTCTGTACTCAAAGTTGAGAACCATGCTGTTCTCCCTAGGATTTTTCCAAACCTGTGGGGGAATTTTTGTTGTGAAACAACAACCTGCGAAGCCACAGCGTGGGTTCGGGGCCCGCTTAAGGGCCCCGAAAATTGTTGAACTTTAGAAGCTTTCTGGTGCATTTAAGAGCATTTTAGAGGAGATCTTGTAGTATTTTTGTAAAAAAAATTCAAAATTGTAAACTTAAATCACTTCTGCTTCCGATAACATGCCTTTCAAAATAGCGTCGGTAGTATTGTTGGAAAACAATTATTTCACCATTTCTATATTTGTAGTAAAGCAAGGAATCGTTTATTATATTTCATGTATTTTGTGCCTGGATTATTATATCAGCCGTGCGGAGCGCGCTGATATACTGTGATCGTCCAGTTTCTTTCTTTCTTTCTTCGGGCAAACGGTCACGTGACCAATATAAAAATGGCCATAACTCCTAAACTATTCAGCCGATTTCAAACAAACTTGGCCAAATTAAACCTTGCCACATGCCCTACCTAGCCATGTTCGTAAAATCCGGCCACTGGTCATTAAAGGGGCACTAGAGGTCATTTAATGAATATTTACAAAATGCTTCTTCTCCCACAGTCTTGACCCAATTGATGTCAAACTTGGTCAGTTGTATCTTTAGACCAAGCCTCACAAAAGGTGTTCACAGAATTTGCCAGTGGTCACCTATTGGTCAGTAGGGGTCATTTTATGAAACAAAATTCAAAAACTGTTTTGCATTTTAAATCTTTGCAGCCCTGTTCAGTGTATTTTTTTTATCTCTAATTCTCAAATTTCATATTCCTGACTTACTTGGTTGTCGAGTTATTTCAAGTTTTTCATTTTTCAAACGCATGTAAAAAGCAATATAAACACATAGGAATTCTGGGAAGGTTTCAAACCACCACGATACTGTGGATGTTGTGTGACATACAGTGCCACACTCTCCACAGACTTTGCCCACAACCGCTTAAGTAGTGTGTCGATACTGCATTCCTTCGGTCTGTTACAGCATGCAGCTGTGCCACCTGTGTTAAGACATACGTGTTCAGCCAGATACTCATGCCGTGGATTAAAAGTACGGAGGCCAATAAGTAACACTACTGCTGTGATTAATTTTTGAAAGTTTTTGTGGATTAATCTACTGGCATTAACTACTGTTTCATATATTGTCTTGACGGCTATTTCATGTAATGTTTCGGCAGTCTTAATGTCAAATGTTCATAGTTGTTTCTCCTACATTCTTTTGCCGATCTCAGCCACATTTAGCAATGATCACCTTGTGGTCAGTGCGAGTCCGGATTCAGACAAACCGATAAAACGGCAATTTAGGCTGATATCCGTGCTTCGGGAAGCACATTAGCTCTAGTTCTCATTTGCGCCACAAAAATTATCAAGACTAGCCATCAAAAGTGATTAAAACTTGCCTCACCTAATTAAAAATATATTTGAGGTGGGTCATTCCACAATTATGCTTAACGTACATCACGGCCGCTACCGCCGCAAACATTCAGTCTGGCCGGCCGTACATCGCGCCGTACACACGGCCGGCCTGGCGCAGTATCAGTGTGCATTGCTGCACTGTGTACGGCCCATCCCACGTGGCCGAAAATTCTGCAGGACTGCAGAAACACGCTACGATGTTTTTCTACAGGTTCGAGTTTTGCAATCTCGTCATTTCAATGGAAAATACATACACAGAAAATGAAGATCACGTTATGTGAATTAATTTGCAGAAATCATCTTTTTCCATCGATAGTTGTTTGGTATTTTTACGATCCAACTTCGGCCGATTACGCACGGAAAACGAACCAGTGAGTACTTGCAGTAGTCACTGGTTCCGGTCCTTCATCATAGCATTGATTCTGTTAGCACGCGAAGGGTACCAGTGTACCATGCTGCACTTGTCTGCACACCTGACAAGCGCAACACGTGCATCTTGAGTACCGACACAGGAACTAGACCTACATAACCACAACCTCGGCCCCGAGCGAAAAATCACATAATCGCACTAATGGCAACGCATGGTCCTCAACTTCGTTCTCACATTGGGTGTTCAATATGTGCTTGCGGCATACATATCGATCAACGAAGTTTATGTCCGTAACTTCATAAGTAAATTTTGGTTATTTCGGCAAGCAAAACTCATTATGAATATTTAATTAGCACATTCTACCTCCCTATTTTCTCAACAGATTCACACGATTCACGTTGGTGGACTTTTGAGGCCCAAAAAAACGGATTTCTGGAAAAAACGAAGAAATCACATCCCTTTAACCAGGTGCTCCGGGTAGTTGGAGCCTTGATTGGTAGTTCATCTAGGAGATGGACCACTCTGATTCCAAACCCGGGAAGGTGGAGCTCGTTAGTCTTGGTCCACAATCTGCCTTGGAGAAGGACACTCCGAGATGTATGTTAAACCTACATAAATGCATGTCGCTCATCTTGTGGCAACTTCTGAACCAGACAGCACTTGGCATGCACTGGACAAGAGAGTGGGACTAGGAGTGCATGCACCTTTCTCACTTTAATCCACTTGGGTACAGAATTGTAGGTGATTTCCAACAATCAGAATTGACCGAATTTTGAAATCATGTTGACAAAATCTTGTTGAATGATCAAAAGGCTGTGCATGGTTAATCTTTTTTCACCGATTCTCGAAACGTGTGCTATTCATTGAGCTGCAAGTTCAAAAGGTTTGGTTTCAAAAATTCTTCCTTGGATTTTGAGTACTGGTTTTGGAAATTAACAAAATGTATGACAAATTATCCTTTATCTATATATATAAGAGAGAGTTTAACTCGGCCTGCGAGACGATGTTTGCTCATGAAAGGATCCGAGACTGCGGGCTCACGCGGCGCCAAAATCGCTCCACGTCCGTGGAAAAATGCGGAGGGTGTCTTCCGCCGGGTCGGACGCTTCGGGTCGTCCTTATTTTCCCGTACGGACCGGCGATCCGTTTCGTCCATTTTTCGTGACTGCATTTTGCGCAGGAATTTGCCGTCGTGTGCGCTTTCACGTTGACTGCCTGGCCGCCCCCCGTGCTGGCTTTTCTGCATGTCTAGACTGTGCGAGGTCAGCGAGGCCAACGTAGGGGTTTCGTTTACGTGTTCTACTCGGCCGTTCGGCAAAAGCGTTCACCAAACATTAGTATGGGGTGACCTTGGTAAAATATTTTTTGTCCATGGTGCGTGGCCACCAAGTGTCCCTATTCTTTCATATGCTTCGCTTGCCGCCCCTGCGCCGAGTGCAACGAATACTCAGAAGGACTACACATTAGTATGCCTAGCGCGGTCTGACCAATCGAAAGTCTACACTGCGTGGCACTTCCCGGCTATGCGTAAAACCGTCACTGGCAAAGCGTACTGCAGCCTGCTCCACACCCTGGAAACGAGGTTGAGTCTACGGTGCTCGCAAGCATGTGATGTCGCGTGATAGAGTGCTGTTGCTTCCATAATGTGTTTACAGCTCCGTGCTTCCACCACCAAGGCCGAGCGTTGTGAGTTCGCTGCCCGCCCGTATAATTCAGTGTCGCGTTATAATTTCGGGGGCCTGTTTGGGGTCAACGAAGGATCGATGCATTGCTTCAAATATCGCGAAAAAGTTGAATCGACTTCTTCCTCGCAGACGGTGTCGCAAATTGTAAGAAGTCAAGTTTACGTTTGTTGAAGAGTCCAATACTGAAACTTAATTGTGATCGACCTTCCTCCATGATTTAGACCGAATTTTATGGTAACACTCAACATTTTTATTTCAAATGACACCTTCACGTTTTATTGCATTATGATTTATTGTCAAAATTGTACATACAATCAGCCTTCGCCTGTGTACTACAGTTACCTTTTCACTACGTTTTCCAAATGCGACTGCCTCACAAAATGCCAATTTAACAGACCAACGGGAACATTTACAGACAGTTGCCATGGTACATAATTATCATGTGTGTAAATCGACGGGGGATAGGGGGAACCCATGCACCCCCCCCCCACACATTTTAAAGCGGGGGACATTGTTTGGTCCCCCGCCCCACCCCACCCCCACTTTTTCTTCCCCGAAAAAAAATCGTAGCCTACAATAATGATTATACTGCTCAGAATGCAAATTACTCCAAACTCAAAACTTTAAAAGATGACCTTTTGCTCAAATTGGTTTTAGTGGTCAGAAATTGCCTCAGATCACACCACAGAAATTGCTTTTCTATAACTGCATGTCTCCCCAACTATATCCCCCATTTACATTTAACTCTCCACATTTTCATCCACAACACTACGCCCTACCCGATCTATGATCGGGTAAATCAGCTTGTGCCTTTATAGAGCCAAGGGACATAACCAGCCTCCTTTTCGACACTCATCTCAACTCTTTTTTACAAATGTTACTTACTTGATGTATCTCTGTAGGCATCCATAGCATGACCTGCAGCCACAACTCGTCTGCATGGCCCATCGCAGGCCCTTCTTACAAAGGACACAGATGAACTGCAGGTCCAACTCTACTGTGAAATACTGCAGGGGTATCCCCTCTGTCTCCAGTAGAGACTGTGGGGGTGTGGCGGTCGCTGACGGGCTGAAGCTGGGATGACCTGAGGGAGGCAGGTCACTCTGCAACGGGTTGATGGAGGATAAACCGGAGGCCATTTGGATGAGATCTGGATGACACTACCAGTGATTAACTGTTTAATCAAAGGTAGTACGGATGGTTGAGATTCACTCTCCTTGCTCAATGCGTGACACTTACAGCACCTTCACAAAAGTATCTGAGGTTAGAAAAATACAACTAAGGTTAAAGCTTTGGTCCAGAATGCACCGTTGTGATGGCTTTAGTTCCAACATGTTTTACCTGGGGATCGTTGTGTCTATTGTCTATTGCTCATATTTTGACCAATTTCAACCAAACTTTGTCAAAAGTATCAGAAGCTTAGCCCCAACATGTCACACGAACAAACTGATGCGGTCAATGATCATCATGGGGTCATTGGGGTCAAACACCTGATGTTTTTGCATCAAAACACTACTCCTTCCAGGAATTATACGGCACAATAATGCGACTCATGCATGAACACGAATTCGTTGGCCCGCAGCTTCCGAGATCCAATCGAGTTTGTTCATACATGTACGCCAATAATAGTTGGAAAGATCTTTAAAAAGTAGAATACAAAGGTATCCAGCGATACCTTTAAACTTTATCATTATCACAATAATGAATTTCGGGGTACAAGATTTTGGCCCTCAAAAATCGGACGCTTCGGCATTCCAGTCACAAGGTTTCTCTTCAAAATATTGCTTTAAATGCCTGTTCACCAGAATTATCAAGTGTGTACAAGTCCAGCATTGGACTTGCTTGGGAAACCCCATGCTCATTGGAAATTGACAATGAGAGAGAGTCCGGGGAATCTGGGAGGTTCACTATTCAGCATGTTTCAGTCAAAAATGTGACTTTTTCTTTCAATCCTGTATCGTGAGATGCCGGAGCTTATACTTCTAGTAAGGAATACCTTATAACATCAAAATACTGGTGGGTCTACATTGAATAAAACCAAAGATTTCAAAGAAAGATTGACAGACAAACCCACACATGTATGCCTAAGGCCAAAAAAAAAAATCTCTGGTTTCTGGTATGCGCGTGCGTCCCGTAGCCATGCACATCGGCAAAATGAAAAAAAAAAAATTTTCAATGAAAGATGATGTCTCAAAACCGCCAAACTCACTGGTTTGACTGGAATCCTGCTGCTGCACAATTTTAACGTGTTTTTAGATTGGGTTATGGTCGAGAATAAGCTTCATGTGGCCTCTCTGGACTCCCATATATTTACACTAAGTTTAGTCGAGGACCATTTGCAGTCATCAGCCGACATTTGAAGCAAAAAAAATCAGGTAAAAAAAAAAAAAAGCCGCGTCGCCGCACCACTTTTTGGGCAAGCTCCATACCAGAAACCGGAGACTTTTCTTTGGGCCTAAGCTATATTATGGCTATATACATGTACAGGGACAACTGAACAAACTGTCTGACAGACAGACAAACACATGGTAATTAAATTGATGGAGAAATGCAGACCATGTGCAGACAAAGACGAATGGGATTGAGATGATGAGAAAAAAGTGGAAGCTATAGGCCTAATCGGGAATAGGAATTGTTTGTATGAAAGGCCCACAGATGACAGTACTTTGTTCGAATGGAATGGCTGATACTTATGATAGCTCCATAGTTCTACCACGAAGGAATCGAATAAGGAACAGAATCGCACGTGGCGGGGTAGCCCACTTGTGTGGCCGCGGTATGCTGCGCTGAACCTCGCAGCAATACCGCGGCAACACCATTCTCACTAGTTCTAGCATGTATAGAGCAAGGACCCACTTAGTTTTAGCAATAGCACAAAGTAGCAGCACTAGTGGGGCTAGTGGCAGGGCGGGAGAGCAACATTTTTATTGTTTGGGTTAACTTTAATGAACTGTGATCAAGGAAGATTATTAAACTCCAGGCAGACGCTGTCTGAATAGTACATTAAACTGCATTATTATGTTTATAATATGAAGCTCTAAACGTTACCAACAGATGATTTTAGTCTAACTTCCACGTACGAATTCTTGTTGGAAAGCAATTAGGAATTCCCCTCGTGAACGTATAAATATGGTGTACGCGTAATGCCGCGGTAGCGTCAGTATCACACTGGGAGGAAGGTACACTTATCATAATTTATGCTTACGTCACCATTTCCCACGGAGGTCATTTAGCATCACTGGAAACATGAATTATGCAGTACGTATCCACATGGATGTCCCGGATGATGGTAGTAGACGCATACCATGATGCATACCTTGTTGCGAACACGTGCATCGCATGCACGGCGCTATACTAGCGCCGCGTCGTGGACTGAGATCAAGCTTTATGTATGGCTCCTGAAAACTGTGCAGAAGCCTTGAGTATAAAACAGTTCTCGTTTCATTTATTTAAATTAAACAGCAGTGCAGGGTGTTAAAAATTAACAACTGAACCCAAACCTCCAAAAATATATTTCATATTTAAACAAAAAATGTAGCACCAAAATAAGTATAATGACTGGAAAACCTATTTCAGAAACTACTTTTAGATAAAAACAGAAATTACTGAAGTTGCTCAATCCGTTCAAATAATATCACCATTAAAACGCAATGACCCTAGAAACCTGTTTCGTAAAAAAAAAAGGCAATTTATTGTGCATCATTCTGACTGCTTGGAACAACGAAGAAATTGACACAGAATACTTGTTTCAACAACTGTCAACAACAAGCTCTAGTCATTAGCAATTCGCAAACAATATATGATTTATAAAATCCACTTTTAAAAAAAAAGATGGGCCTTCAAAAGAACTTTGTTGAATATTTTTAACTTTTAAACTGAGGTTCAAGTTATTTCTCAGTGGTGATGTTTGACGAAGTTGCAATTAGGTTACTGTTCAATTAAGCACCGGCCGGCCAAGTTTAGCACTTTTGTTGCAAACGAAAAAGTTGATGAACACCACTGACATTACTTTACGTACGGGCACGTACAATTCCTTATAAGTTTGCATGGACATATGGATATCAAAACTGAAAGTTTCGTTAAAAAGGAACGGGAATAATATTGTATCAAGATCCTCCTATCTGCAAAAGTGAATAAACTAGAAAGAAAAAAATGCATCATGTCGTTTTTGTTTTTCGTTCAAATGTAATGTAATTTGATCAGGGCCGGTTACTGTGCTTGTCCGCTGCGTTGTCCTTTTTTGAGTATCCTGAGGCAATCTCGTCAGTGTTTTAATCTATTTAACCATAAATTGATACAGCAACAGATTTGCTTTCTGAATGCAATGATTTATTTCTTCCTTTCTTTTTATCTTTGCCCGTAGCTGTACTAATGACTCGCCAAACGGGCTAGTTCGACCATGGGGGAATAAACCGGCGCCGCTATCTTGACGGTCAGCTTTGCTAGCTAGGCTGTCGTTTGCATACGAGCCAGCGCTTTCATCTGGCGCATGCCTCGGCCGTTGGCACGTATCTGCATAATTCATGTTTTAGCAACGTCATACGACCTGCTCATCAACTTGGTGACGTAGGCATAAATTATGATAAGTGTACCTTCCTCCCAGTGTGATACTGACGCTACCGCGTAAATGCCAGCATGCTGGTGCTGGGCATGCGCATGACGAATGCGGTTTTATACTCAACTCGACCGTACCGTTTATCAACTCGACTCAAACCAACTCGACCGTTTTGCCAACTCGTCCCGTTGCGCCAACTATAGCCTTGACCAAGGCTGTAAAGCTTGTTCCCCATACGAGCTTGTTCCCGCTGCACCGCGCTGCGACGAACACACTCAATTCGCTCAAGAGTCCTACTAAAGCGCGTCAACAAGCGTCAACAAGCGTCAACAAGTTTTAGTAGTCGTTAAGTGCGCGTCAACAAATTTTTTATAGGCCTTTAAACAATAAAAACAGCTTTATATGGTAGAAAAAGCAATAATGAACATCTTCTGCATATCAATTAAAGTTAAAATTACTTAAAAAGTGGTTTTCCCAGCGCGAAATCTACGACGGGTTTTTCGGTTTAGTATTGGCCGCCATCTTGTTTGAGATCTACATACTACGCATGCGTGGAGTGTACCATTCACGCATAGGGGTTTCTTTATACGATACGCTTTGCGATACCTCGTTTGGTTTTTGCATTGGGATTTTTTGGCAGACATTGTGAACAGTGTCAGTAGGCATATTTTTCAAATAATTAGCCAAGTACCGTGACCAAGTTTTGCATAATTTATAATTGAAAAAAAATAGTTTTCCGAAGTTTTAGAATTGAATATTTTCGGCAACAGAGGGCGCTTTGATTGATCGTATAAAGAAACCCCTATGCGTGAATGGTACACTCAATGCATGCGTAGTATGTAGATCTCAAACAAGATGGCGGCCAATACTAAACCGAAAAACCCATCGTAGATTTCGCGCTGGAAAACCACTTTTTAAATAATTTTAACTTTAATTGATATTCAGAAGATGTTCATTATTGCCTTTTCTACCATATAAAGCTGTTTTTATTGTTCAAAAGCCTATAAAAAAATTGTTGACGCGCACTTAACGACTACTAAAACTTGTTGACGCTTTTTGACGCTGTTGACGCTTGTTGACGCGCTTTAGTAGGACCGCTCAATTCACTATTAAGGGAATAAATGTGTGCTTCGGAGGTTTTAATCACTCCGCTTGGAGTCTGGGTACTGATAATTATCGGACCCGATCCGAAGGTGAGGGTAATCACCCAGACTCCAAGTTTAAACAGAGGGATTAATACCGACCAAACACATATTTTAATATTTCCATTCATAGTAAAATTTTTGGTGAAAAAAAAACAGATTTTGTTCAACAAGTTCACTTCATGTTTTTTTTAAACACCCCTGTCCAGATCGCGAATACAACTCCTTTCAGGCCAAAAAAAAATCGGTCTCTGGTCAGCGCAAGCGTCGATTTTAAACATGCGCGTCAATCTTTTTTTCTTCAAATTAACACTAAAGCTACAACAGCGCCCTCTACTGCCGCACCTCCTCAATTTTGTGTACCAAGGAGCACCAAGGAATGGGGAAATTGCACCAAGGCAAGTGATAAAGGGCACCAAGGCATATTATGGAGGACACCGATGTATAATGAGGACACAAAAAGCAAAATAGTACCCACCTTGTCTGTACAATTCAAGCTTGAAAAAAAAGCCACCCCCCCCCCCCCAATAAAAACATGCGTCGCCGCATCAATTCCGGAACTTTGGTCTGACCAGAGACCGACTTTTTTTTTGGCCTTATGGGGATTGGTGCGAGCATGGTGCGAGCTAAACGGGATCGGTTGGCTGGTTCGAATCTGATGTACATAGCAACGGGTACCGCATAAATTATTATAAGATGGAATTTTTGCTTCGGGGTGATATAAATCAAATTAGGTTTAGCCCTTCACCGACGTTTAAACACTGTATACTCAGTGTGTTACCTCCCGAGTGAAAGTTGAAAAAAATCACTCGGGTGGGACTCGCACCCACGACCTCCTGCTTTCTAGTGCAGATGTCTTACCACTCGACCACCGAGCTAACGGGATCGATTGGCTGGTTCGAATCTGATGTACTTAGGTATTTATGAGCGGTTGATTATAATATTCACCTTTAGCGACGCAAGGCCGAATTGTGGTTGGATTTACAATAACATCAAAACATTAAAGGACAATGTAAGACGGAAGAAAAACTATTATTTTAAAGGAACATGGATAAAATCAGTAAAAAATAATTATATGTATAGTATTATAGGCATGTAAATATATAAACTGAAATTTAAAAAAAACGTGTAAAAGTGTACAGGGTATATGAACATTAATGGAGCTAAGACGAAAATGGAATGGAACATAGTGTGATAGAAACAAATAAGCTATCTGACTTTTAAAAGGGAAAGACTTAGAACAAAACAAGAAAAGTTCTAATTAAAAACAAGAACAAGTTACTACAAAAATAACTGACATACAAAAAAACTGTGGACAAGATGATAAGTCGCGAGGCGGATCGACTTTACTGTACGGCTGTTTACGGATGTGTGTGTTACCGGGCGTACGTCGTACGTACGAGCAGACAACGGGTGTCGATCAATTCGCCAAATTTCCACTTCGCACAACCATTTCGCCGACTCGGACTCGGACAACCACTTCGCCTAAATTGCCACTTCGCCGAAAGATTCAAGGTCGGTCTCAATTTTTTTTATACCATTTTTGGCTCTGCTTTCAATCCGATGTATCAATCGCTACTTGTTCTTTAATCCACAAAATTCTTCATTTTAGATCCGTCATCGTGACTTTTTAACCGAGCTAACTGCTCTTTTAACTTTGGTGACTCTAGTTGTGAACTTATTTTAGATTTTGGACGTACATTTTGGATGATTTTTAACTTCGAATTGGGCTACTGGAACTTTGCCATGGGAATGCCATTTTACCAGTGCAATACATCGCTATATGGAACTACGCATCGGCGGATTAAAACGCCTAGACAGTTTTGGCCGAACCATTTGGCGTCACCTGCTCAACATCAAGTGGCAAGATCATGTGACAAATGAAAGACTGATGGAGATGATCGGCGACCGGTGGTGCTTCAGCAGTAGCACTGTGATGCAACGAAAGACAGCAGCATGGTTGGGCCATGTGGTTCGGCATGGCGGCATGGCGGCAGCTGTTGTGGATGGGATGCCAGTGGGATGTCGTCGCTCCGTGGGCCAGCCAAAGATGCGCTAGGTGGACAACATCCGTGAATGGTCTGGGAGTGACACCAACGAACTGAAAGCAGCAGCACTGGAAAGACGGGCTGTGGTGGAAGCAGCGCTAGTGATCCCAACTGTGTATAATTTGAGGAGGAGACCACGGGCAAATGCCTTTGTCTAACGAATGAATGAATGGATTAAAATCTTGTGCTACGTTTCTCATCTGGAATTTTTAATCATCGCGCAATAACTCTTAACAGTATTGCCCAAACTATGCGTTTATTTCAACTTTTTGGTGTATAAGACAGCAGCAGACAGCAGCATTCTTGCTCTTTTCATTTTCGCGGGGATTCTGTGGATTCTGTGAACCTGAACCTGAAGAAAGCCATCTTGGATTTTGTGACGCAGCAGACTTCACCTTTGACATACGAATTTTACAATGGGATGTGGAAAGAATCATCTTAATCTCAACGGTGCTGTGCTTATCTATGTTATCTGTTGTTGGGACTCGCAGACTGTAAGTACTTTTGACCTATTTTCCTCATGCTCTCTGAGGAATAAATCGTATGATGGGTACCTTCGCTACCAGAATGTACATGTACCTTCGAACTGCATGTGCCTACCAAGCCCAGACACAAATGCTATCATGTGGAACTTTCTCAAATCAGATAGAAAGAAATGTCTAATTGTAGGTCACGTCATATTGATCGGAAGTAGGAGATGTGTTTATACTCAACCTAGAGTTGTTGTCATTGACCTACTCGCCTGTGCAGGGGATGTACATTTAAATCCAGGGCCGCTGCATGCACATCACGTGTCCTACCAGATTGCATTGCATGGTAGAATGGTTAACAGTAAATATAAACTCAGATGTGCAGACTGTCAAAATTTTGCTCATCCGAGCTGTGTTGGGACTACACAAAAACAGGCTCAAATTATCATTGCCAACTCATTGCCGTGGTATTGCTCTGACTGTTGTGCTCCTTGTAGTGTGTGTGATGGAAATGTGCTTAGGGAACACCATGCAGTACAATGTGACAGGTGCGACAAATGGCTGCATACTGCGTGTTGCAACATTGATGATTTGACTTACACGTCTCTCATGTCGAGTGACTGCAACTGGGTTTGTCCACTGTGTGATGCCATAAACTTTTCGGACTCATTTTTCAATGAAGGGGACATTTCCGTTGAAAATTCTGTGGATCGAGAATTGACGGTTGTCGGTTCTCCTCGAGATAACATGCCAAATAATGACCAGTCATCTGCCATTAATGATCAAACTAAGAGGAAAGCGAGGGCAAAGAAAACCACTCCCAAGCTTAGAGACAGAATCAGGATCGTGTTGACTAATTGCCAGTGTTAAATCGAAATCTGGTGACATTGCCGTGTTGTCGGATACCATCAAACCTGATTTCACTTGTGGGACCGAATCGTGACTTGATCCAAGCATGCATAAATAGTGCTGAGATTTTTTCCCGAAAACTACGCTGTCTTCAGAAGAGATCGGAAGACTACGACTACTGGAGGGGGTGTTTTTCAGACTGTGAAAGGGGACTTACCTTCAACTCACTGCAGTGAGCTAAACTCAGACTGTGAAATATTATGGACTGAAACCAAAGTAAAGGGATGTAGACCTATGCTAATTGGCGTTTTCTACCGCCCACCCAAGGATAATGGAGAAGCAATCGAAATATTGGGACAATCATTTGCCAACCTGGGAAATAAGATCAACTCTCATAACATTATTTTGACTGGAGATTTTAACTTGCCCAACATCGATTGGAGTGGCAACAGTGTGTCAACCAGAAGTGGGTACAGCTCTTAAGCTGCAGAATAACTGGTCGCCCCAGTTGAAGAACATGGGCTCACTCAACATGTCAATCAACCCACAAGAAAACAGGGAAACACAGAGAACATCTTAGACTTGGTTTTCACCAACAATCCTGACATGGTGGACAAGATCACGCGTTGTTGAGGGTATTTTCTGACCACAGCTCGGTGATAGTGGATTTAAGGATTGCCCCGATTAGAAAACGACCAGTGAAGCGAAAGATCTACTTGCGCAACAAAGCTGACACTGATGGTGTCACACAAGCCTTGGAAGATTTTACAGACGAATACTTCAAGACCAACAAAGGGAAGGCTGTAACAGAAAAATGGGACTGCATCAAGACAGCAATTCTCCAAACCATGGAAAAATGTGTTCCTCACAAGATGACATCTAGCGGTTTCAACTTGCTCTGGTTTGATAGGACACTGGGACGGGCTGTTAAAAAGAAGCAACGTCTATACAATAAGGCCATCAAATCAGGAAAGGCTTCTGATTGGGAAGTTTTCCGTGAATGCAGGAGAAATACACACAACTCATCAACAAAACTCGCTCTACATACATCAGAGAAACCTTGGAATCTGCCATCAAGGAGGAGCCTAAAAAAATCTGGACATTTATCAAAAAGTTAAGGCAAGAAAACCCAGGAGTTGCAGACCTTGAGAAAGATGCATGAAAGATTATCAGCGATGATACAGAGAAGGCGAACATCTTGAATGAACAGTTTCAGAGTGTGTTTACCAAGGGGCCTCCAGGGGAATTGCCCCAACTTGGTGCTAGCCCGTACGAACAGATTGGTCAGCTCATCATCACCAAAGAGGGAGTTGCTCCTCAGTCAGCTTAAGCCCAACAAAGCGGCCAGGTCCAGACGGAATTCAACCTTGGTTTCTGAAACTTGGAGCTAAGCAGCTAGCCTCATCACTTCAGGACCTGTTGCAAAGTTCAATCAACACAGGTGAAGTACCACAAGATTTCAAGGAAGCAAATATTACATCAATATTCAAGAAGGAAAGTTCCTGTTTCACTCACTTCAGTGGTTTGCAAGGCTTTGGAGCACATTGTACACAGCCATGACGGTGATGAAACATTTGGAGAACCAGCATATTTTAACTGATTTTCAACATGGATTCCGGGCTAGAAAGTCAACAGAAACGCAACTCATCCTCACAATTCATGACATAAGCATGGAACTCAGCAAGAACAACTTGTTTGATGTCGCAGTGCTTGATTTTACCAAGGCCTTCGACAAAGTCCCACACCGTCGTCTAATCTCCAAACTTCAATATTATGGATTAAGTGGGGATATCTCAACATGGGTTCAGGATTTCCTGACGGGGCGTACCTAACAAGTCGTAAATATAATGGGCATACGTCACTCCCAGCAGCCGTTACATCTGGTGTACCACAAGGCACTGTCACTGGTCCACTTTTGTTTTTGTTGTACATCAACGACCTGCCAAACAACATCACCTCCGAGACCAGGCTTTTTGCAGATGACTGCTTGCTTTACGCTCCAATTCCTACCGACGGGGACACCAGCACTTTTTCCAGAATGACCTGAAACTCCTAGAAAACTGGCAAGACACTTGGTTAATGAACTTAATCCAAGCAAATGCTGCACCATGACCATAGACAAGAGAAACCCACCTCAGCATGAATACAAGTTTTGCAATCAAGTTTTGGACAGCGTCTCATCTCAAAAATACCTTGGTGTTCACATATCTAATACCCTCAGCTGGAACATCCATGTTCAGGAGTCCATCAAGAAAGCTCAAAGAGTGCAGAATGTTATCCGCAGGAATTTGTGGAGCTGTAACAGTGAAGTGAAAGCCCTCACAGAAAATCTCTGGCAAAATCCTATGTTTTTCTTATTGAAAATACATTTTTAAGCTATTTTCTCCTAGAAAATAGGAACAAAATATTTTTATTTCTATTACATCAAAATGAGTACATCTTTTTTATTTCTATTTTTAAATTAACTGCACGCTATTTTATGACTATTTTGGAGACTTAGACCTTTTTGTATGGTCCACAGTCTATTTTTTTGTCTATTTTCTGGACACTTACACATGTATATGAGAACCATGGACTATTTTTTTTGCTATTTTGTAGACATATGCTCAGTACGTACAACACAATCTGAAGGCCAAGCACTTAATTTGCATACCAGATAAACATCCTGTGTGTGTGTGTGGCAAGTTTGAATTTTGTCAGTTGCATTCTGAGAGCCGTCTGTGAAGCACAGCTGCAGTAGAGATGTGTGCAATGGGGGCAAGTATATCTGGGGTTAAAATGCATCCAAATCACTGTAATGGAGTGACAAGTGCACCACATGGTTAGTAGATTTTCCAGGACAATTATGAGTAACATTCTTGTACCTTTTCAAGCTGTATTTTGCTGAAAAAGCACGCACACCCGTAGCATGTTGAACGAAACTGTTTTAATAACTTGATGGTGCATGATGTATGTTAATTGTTTGGACACTGTGTTGTCACAGCATTACTACTGTTCATGGTAATAGACATACATGTATTTTCTCAATTATTCCATTCTTACATGTATGCAGTCATATTGCTTGCTCACTTCATGTACTGTATGTTTGAGGACTGCTAAAGATGCTTATTGTCCACAAGGACATGTGTACTATTAACATGTATGTCCACGTATTATAAAACAGTTGTTTGCATGGACAGACGCCATTTTGTATTTTTTAAAAATAGCATTTTTTTAAATAGCATGCTATTTTTTAAAAAATAGCAACCTATTTTACCTCTATTTTACCTCTATTTTTTAGAAAGATATTTTTTTCACTATTCTATTTTTTCGCTATTTTTTTTTGGGGGGGGGTGTCGAAATACAATGGAAAAAATAGATTTTTAAAAAATGTATTTCAATAGGAAATAAATATATTTTTTCTCTATTTTATTTCGACCTGGGAACAACTGCCTATTTGAGCTTAGTGAGACCACTCTTAGAATATGCTGCATCCGCATGGGACCCCTCAACAAAGCAGAACATTAACTCACTTGAAAGAGTTCAACGTCAAGCAGCTAGATTTTGCACAGCCTGGAAACTACCAAAGGGATACGGGAACTGTTACTAAACTTCTGGATGACTTGGGATGGGACACACTACAGAACAGAAGAAATCAACAGAAATTATGTATGCACTACAAGATGAAAAATGGGTTGGTCGAAATTCCACTTCACAACTATGTTGCCTAATACCAGAGATTACAAGGGGAAACAACCAAAAATTCATTCAAGTCAGTCACAAAGCTAGGGCCTTCAAAGATTCATTCTTCGTGTCAACTGTTAAACACTGGAACTCACTCTCCTCGGCTGCTGTGAACAGCGCAACACTAGCTGAATTCAAGGGACATATCAGTAATATCCACCAGTAGTCTATTTCCACACGCAGTGCGCAAGTTAGCGTTGATGTATCCGGCAGGATATTTTGCTGACTTAAACAATGGAGATGGAGATCTTTTTAAATATCCTTATAAAAGCCCGTTTATGTGGTCTTGAATTAAGTTTGTTATGCATTGCCAGTGTAAGTATATATAATAATCTTTAAACCATTCTTAAGTAACTTGATCCACCGACTTTTTTTCCATTCTTAAGTAGTTGCAGAAGAATTTCAACACACACTCAGTTCACAGCCTTGCATTCAAGGCTAGCACAACCCCTTTTTGGCACAGACGAACTCGTTCGTACGACTCAAACGGTCGAGTTGGTTCAAGTCGAGTTGGCAGACGGCGGTCGAGTTGACTGGATAGGCCTACTGACGTCACTAGCTAGCTGGCTGACCTGCTGACAATGATATGCGCGCATGGTGCAGAGCCGTGTGTGGTTGTGAAATCTCTAGTTAGTAAATATCCATGTAGTAGGGTATTGGTTTCGATCCGCAGCCGGCCAAACAACTGTAGCCAAACAACGGGGCCTGTGGTTTTACGAGGCTAAATTAAATAAAGATCAGAGCTGCAGAGCCAGAGGCAACGTGGAGTATAGCCTGAGCTAGCTGACTGCGGAGCAGGTACTATAATATAAAATACAACTCACAAGCGTTCTCGCAATTTTGGACGCACTGTCAAAATGTCTATTCTGGAGAAGGAATTTGTTGACTGTAACTAGCTTGACGAGTAACTCCAGCTGACATGCTCATATTCATTCACATGTAGCGCTGTAGCCCCATAAATGTGGCCAATTTACTGGCATGACTGGACTACCTCCGTAAACATAGGCCACACTTCCACCATGCATACATGTACAAAACATGTCGAACTTTGTCAAATTTTGATTTTCACATTTAGGCTTAGGCCTAGTTTGTAGGTTTTTTTTGCTTGAGAAGCATACTCATCCTCTTTATACTGCTAATCAGAAAGTGCTGCCTTTTCCGGACATGCCGGATGTCTAATTTTCATGAAATGTCAATGTTGAAATTTTGATACGCAAACGTGTGCAAACGAATCTGGAAATCTGGACATCTGAAAAAGGCAGCACTTTCTGATTGGCCTATAAAGAGGGTGAGTATGCTTCTTAACTTCTTACGCAAAAAAACTACAAATTAAGCCTAAATGTGAAAATCCAAATTTGGCAAAGTGTGACATGTTTTTGTACATGGTGGATGTGTGGCCTATATGTTTACGGAGGTAGTCCAGTAAATTCGCCACATTTATGGGGCTAGTCATTCTAGTACTTAGTAGCGCTGGAGACATAACCTATTCATTAGAGTGTGGTAGCAAGAGACCCTAAAATAGTGGCCTCTCTCAAAAATTGTCCATTTTCACCTCTAATGATATCCCACCCCAGATTTCATTTACATACCTCATAATTTATCATATGTTCAATTTTCGTCTGGTGCGTTGTCGCGGAAAGCATTCTCGTTGTCTTGCTTTCCGCGACAATGCACCAGATGAAAGCTGAACTCACTTGCGGCACCTGAATGCGGTGTGGTCATGGTGGTACCTACATTTTGTACATACATGATCCCATCGCGTGGGCAGATTTTTTTCGATATCATCACGTGATGCATGCATTTACATTTACAATTGACAGAACAAAATGGAAGACAGCCGTTGGAACTGGCGTTTTTTTTACGGACAAGCCACCGAAATCGTCAAGATTTTTCACATTTGTTTCTGTTGTGGTCTGTTTCAAGTCGATCATTAGCTTCGTGAATGACTGCTGACTCTATGAAGTATGTAAATGAAATCTGGGGTGGGATATTAGAGGTGAAAATGGACAATTTTTGAGAGAGGCCAAATATTTTAGGGTCTCTTGCTACCACACTCTAACGAATAGGTTATGTCTCCAGCGCGCCGCTACATGTGAATGAATATGAGCATGTCAGCTGGAGTTACTCAAGCTAGACTGTAACAGTATTTTTGCTGGTGAAGAGAAGTATATGTAGAATAAAAACATATTCAATACCAAATTCCCAAATAGCTACAAAAAAAACTGACCAAATACATGTAAATTTGTATGTAGATTGGTATCGTTTTTAGACCTGACCATAATTCTTTTTTATTGATTTGTAGGCCTTTACTCATAATCATGGAGACGTTGAAAGACCTCAAGTGCCATGACTGTCGAAAGTGGCTGGACTTAAACACAATGACGTGCGATGAAAGTGGCCGGAGGATTTGTGGAAAGTGCTATGCAGAAATTAAATCTGGGTAAGAAAGTACAGTAGCCTATGTACAGTGTATACCGACAATGCCACTTGCGAAGGTGATTCAAGAATTTTCTAGAACAAAAATCATGTGGGAAGTATTTCTTATTCCCCACGCTAGTAGGGACTATGTGTTTTGTTCAGATCTACGGGTACATTGACTGACCATCATTAGGCCTTCGCACACTTTCGTGTAGATATCTACACCTGTAAGACTATAGCATACTCGGGTAAGATTGAACACAGGTCGGTAAGAAATACATGTACATGTAACCTTCGTACACTGCCTTTAGAGCGTCCACCCTAACGTTACCTACATGAATGCACCGTTGTACCCGTGTGCAAAGTGGGAAGAAACGAGTGATTTCACATGAAAGGCCAAATTCACAATATATTTAGTACATTTGTTGAGAGGGTATGCCCAAACAGTTTAAAACTGGTTTCCATTGGGGCCCTGCATACAATAAAAAATGACTACAAACATGTATCATACAAATAAAATACATTACAAATACAATACAATTCAGTATAATGGGATAAAAGCATTACTTGATTAATGCATAGGCCTAATTGTTTAGCTAAAATCAGAAATACAATATATTGTAAAACTATTATCACTACATGTTCAGTGTGAAACAACATTGCTAACAGACTGTCGTTTTTTGGTCTTCAATTGGCAAAATAAAAGTTTATAATGTACATGTACATTTAAAGGGAATATACATCATTTGCTTTTGGTGTAATTTTGGAGGTTTTGGGTTCGAAAATGCTATAAAAACCAAGAAAAACGATCATTTTCCTGTAGTCTGGTTCCCTGACTCCATATAAGAAGAAACAGAGCAGTTTACATACATTGGGGAGTTGTAAGGTCAGGGAACCAGTCTAGCTTGCTCGTACCCGTTCATAGGTTTGTAATCGATTGCAAACAAGTGCAATGGTCAATTGGGGCCGGTATTTGAAAAAAAGCCAGTTGTTTCCAACGCTGATCGGCCGATCAGCGTTGGAAATTGATACAAAAATACCACTTTTCTTGAAAATGACAGTATACCAGGTGCCATAATTTTACAGGATGCTTTAGACTGTCATTTACCAACATCCTATTAAGGTATTTCGCAAAAACTTGGTAGTTTTATTTTTCGATGTTTGCAAATGTTGTATATTCCCTTTAAATGTACACCGGTATCTCAAAATTTATATCATTCGTTAGCCTTGACCAAGGCTGTCAAGCTTGTTGCCTGAACGAGCATGTTGCCGTTAGCGTACCCCGGCGGTACAGCTTAGCCCGATTTGTCCAGTACCCGTTGTATTGTACTTGCGAATTGTCACGGCACACAGCGCCGCAAACACATCCCCCAACGATCCCCTTGCTTTCCTGCACATGCACATGTGGTCTTTCCACAGTAAAGGGTACAAAAGTGCGACATGGAAATGAAGTAGGATAATAATATCAAGTTGTTTGTCCTCCTTTTTTACTTGTACATTCCCACCCCATTGTTGAGGATTGTGCTTTCAAAGAATTTAAGACTTTCCAGGCAAATGACAAGATACCGGTATTTATGCTCACAGTGCTAACATGGACAGAAAGTTTGTTAATGATATTAATGGAAAGTTATAACTACAATATTGGTCTTTATCAAATATTGTGCCTTTCCGTTCTTATCCCTACAAAATTGTTACCTTTAAAGACCAAGACAATCAACTGTATATTTCAGATGTCACAGGGTATTATGATCAAAACATTTACGTACGTGACATGGACAGAAAAGTGCCACAACTTTTCTGTCCACGTTACGTATGTTACCTACAAGTGTCTTAAAGACCAACATAGTTGTGTTCATTGTGGCTGTTAGCACTCCTAATGGCTTATAAATATGAATGAGGTGACATTTGGGTAAACTCATGCACATGATCATTAGTGTTAATTCAATTTGTAGCAAAAATTCTGTCTTTTGTTACGTACATGTAATTTTTATGATGACCCCTGCAATTTCTTAAGTACATGTACAAGGGAATTAAGGTTTTCTACATATTGTTTGTACACATGATCATTTAGGTATACTGGTACCTCAGGAATGCACAGGAAACAACTGAACAAAATACATGTATCTTGGTTTGCTGTACCGGTACCCGATACCTTTCAGTGTCCCCCTCTAAAATCCCAAATTTGCTGTCAATTGTACCCCGTTAGTGTGGAAATGCTGTATGTACAGTACATACAGTAACCATTCACCGGTACAATTATGCTCATGATAATAAGTACAGGCTACGGTAAACAGTCTTCTCTCATTTGATAATGGCTGACAAAACAAATGAATATTTATCAGTACGGCGCTGCTTGAAAAATCGCTGATTTCCCGAACCCGGCCGGCAAATTTGCAAAGACATCGTCTTTGAAGAAAGAAGTGAAGGGCAGTCCATTGCTCAGGACGAAAATCTTCAATTTGTAACTTATCAGCCGCCAAAGATTTACTTCTGGAGGAGGGAGAACCTGTGAAACTGTCATTTTGTTCAGTACAATGCATGATGCACACTATATTGTAGACACAGTAGTGCAGTGTGTGTGTTTGAGTACATACATACCGGTACGTCACATGATATAGGCCTATTGCATGCAACGGGTACTAAGGTCAAAGTTTGAGGGCTTTATTTCCCAGCCTTCCAAACAGAAGGTTGTCCAAAATGTTGTTTGAACATGTAATTCTAAATTCAAAATTTTTATCTACCGGTACTTCAAGGTATTTCAAGAAATATTTTGCAGGTTTGACTCTCCTTTTGCACTTGTTTTGCCAACTTTTTCAAATGGACGCACTGCCGGCCAAGGGGGGGGGGGAGGGTATTCAAAAGTTTTGTAGATCTTTGTTTCAGCTCCAAAAAAACCCCCAGTGCCCCGAAAACACTCTCCTGGTGGTAGGAAAAAAGTGGATTTGGGTTTAATAGTGTTTCTTTAATAATTCCTGAAATATTAAAAAAAATTACCTGAAATTGCATACGGGCGATTTCAAGCAAACAGAGACATGACCCCAAAAAAGGAAATTAATTGAGCTTGTTTTTTACTTTTAAGTTATTGCTAATGCGTGTAAGGATCAGGATATCAACTTTTTTCACCATTCATTTATTGTGAAAAAAAATCAGATAACTAAAGGTGTTCTTTGGTTGTAAAACTACTACTAAAACCACAGCAATCGGAACACGAAAGGGTGCAAAATAGTGTTATGTGAGTAACCGTGGAATCGCCCATGTGTATTTTTTTTTATCAAACTCCATGTACAAATTATTTCTTAATCTTTCGCTTGAGTTTCGTTAACATACATTGTACATTGTACATGTACACGTGTACATGTAGGGTAAACTGGGGGGCAATTCCACGGTAACGGAAGGACGTTTTCACTCATTAAACAAAATTTCAAATGTGTGTATTACAGACACTGTTCATAGTTACAGCAAACAAATGTCACAACTGTATTGCTATAATGCTTCTTTCATTTTCCACATTTTTGGGGGGCATGAATGCCTCCCGTTTATGAATTATGAATATTATTGAGGTCGGTAACGGAAGGACGGTAAAACGGACAAGGGTTTTCCAACTTACTCGCGTTTTGCAAAAACTCTGTGAATTTTATGGGGCAATTATATTTTAAAGGTAGGAAATGGAATCCCTGAAGCTTTATCTATACTATACCGCCTTTCATTTGACTTTAAGTGTTTCGGTTATATAATTACAAGGTTTTAAGCAGATTATAATTTGGTAACGGAAGGACGGTAACGGAAGGACAAAAGGTTTACTCAATTATAGCATGAACAAAATGTGAATTTACACTAATTATACAAGTGAAACAAATTGCTTAAATGTGTAACTGAATGTGAAATCAACAATATGCAGACCTGGCATAAATAATTATACCCAAGAAACTATTGAAATAAAGATAGAAATACACAATATTTGAACTCTTGAGTATATTGGCTACATGTTCACCAACAACTTTTAATAATAATACCGGTAGGTTCAAAGGTTTTCCTAAAGGGTGGGGGGGGGGGGTGCCACCAGCCTACATGTACATTTAAGGTCAAAACATCTACCGGTAGAACTGATGGATTCAGTTAGGTGTTGCTTTTAATTGAACTCTAAAATCAATGTTTGAAATCAAATTACAATGATTTAGAGTAGTAACAATTAATTTATAAGCATCCAAACTGAAGTTGTTAACTTGGGCATAATTTGTCAAAGACTGCACCTCACATGTCTTACACATGTAAATTGAATGAAAGTGCCCCAAAGTACCGGTACTTTCTGCCATCTCATTTTTGACTTAATTTGCTTCTGGAATGGCTTCACAGAATTCGTATCTTTCTCTATTGTCCATGAATTCTGATGGCAGCAACTTTATGATTTGATTTTCTGCAACAACTCCATACATGTACAAGTACTGGTACATTGGCATATATGTACATGCCTGTGCCTTAAAATTGTAATAAACACCTTGCCCTGCTTATCCCGCTTTTGTGAAGGTGGGTCACATGAATGTCCTTTCAATGCTCATTATACATGTACATGCATGTATTTGCAGTGATTTTCATTTTTCAAACATGAGCGCAAATGTCGTAACATTAAATAAAAATACGATTTGTCCTTCCGTTACCGTCCTTCCGTTACCAATTTGGTAACGGAAGGACGTGATTTAATTAATTGTAATTAAAAAACGAGAAGTACAGCAGTGTCAGTTATAATGTCATATTGAAGGCATACCTAAACTTGCTTTGCAAAATAACTTTCAATGCATTCATACTGCAAGTTTTAAAAATAAATTAAAAATATGTATTTTTTCGGTAACGGAAGGACATTTTCGAAGGCTGAAATATTAGAAGTCACTGAAGCGAAACAAATTACGCAAAATGTTAAAAACAAGTTTTAGTCGGTTTTTCAAGACCAATACTTTCTCATGACAGAAACTGATGGCATTGTATATTTTTGTGTGTCTATTGGTAGAATACTTCATATCACTATTAATCACATTTTTAGGATTAAAACAGGATTATTACATAATCCTAGTTTTTGGTACCGAAATGTATAAAAAATTAAATTCCGACTTCAAATCTTGAAAATATAGACTTTTAGCTTTCATTTGATGCCAAATTTGTTTAAGTCACATATTTGAATTTTTTGGTGTCATGTCCACTTTGGTGTGGAATTGCCCATGGGTAAAAACGCCCACTTGACTTGTTTCCACTGCTAGTAAAAACTTAGATGAATTACTAAATGGAATGTATTTCTAATAAGTACAATGTAAATAAAAAGAATTAAATTCATTAATATATTTGAAGGGTACGTACATGTAGGTGCTGTTGAAAAAAAACTTGAAAAAAAAAGTTTCAAAAAATGACTGTCGAAGGTTTAGCCTACATGTATATCGCTTAAAATTATTTTATAAAAAAAAGTGTTCTATTTTTTTATTATTCTTTAGTTGATAGGCCTATATGTTAAGAAAGGTTAATTACATAATTAAAAATGATTAAAATAATAAAATCTATTTTTATATTTGCTTAATAATGTTTTTGAGTGGGCGTTTTTACCCCGGGCAAAATCAGGGGTCTCGGGGTAAAACACCCAGTACATTTCTTGACATCAAACTCTATTGCAGCCTCATTTATCTTCAAAAACCTCACTATTAGAACTTTCTACAGCATTATGTTTATTGTATGAGTATGTATTAGCTATTACAGTCATCCACATAAATATTAAACAGTGTATTGTGTGAGTGGGGAGGTACATGTAGGGGGTATCACTAACAGACGTTACGTAGTGGCAAAGAATCTGGCATTTGGTAGAGAATGCCCGAGAAATCATGAGCTCATGACATTTTCTCAAGAAAAAAACAAAATAACACCTTTATGGTGATTTGAGTATACTTTTAATAATTAAAAATGACTAGAAATGGTTCTAAGACCCAACTAGACCGGTTTCTGCTCTCATGCTATACTAGCAGAGCTTCATCAGTAGTAAGCCAATATTGGTATTTTATATTCGGCTAAAGTCGTGTCAAATGTTACAGTGCATAGATACCGGTAAGTGCACGTAATATAATTTTGTGTCAACCTCGTGATGAGTCCAATTCCTGGTTAACGATAAACATTGATTTGACAAGTAAACCTTTCAGACTTTTGGCCTTTTTATAGGCAGGAATTGGTTCGCTGGGAAACAGATTGCATAATTCGGGTGTTCCGAAATTAAATGCCAGTCTTTCAGCAATGCTTTTGTTAGCTGCTTGGTTTTGATGTGTGGTGTGTAGATTATCTTGAAGACTAGAGGTGGTTCATTTGGTCATGTTTCATTCATGATGTATTGCTCACAGTTTTCAAATTTTACGTCTTTTATGACTGGCAATTTCCTCTTTCTTGTGGTTACAGAGTAGAAGTTTCTCCATGATTGCATTTCTTTGCTCTAAGAAATCTGTCTCGTTGTTACAGAGATGTGCATATCTTAGTAGTTCTCCTTTGATAAAGCCTTAGGTTATCAGCAGTAGGCTAGAAACATATGGTATGCCTAATAATATTGACTATGCTTTGGCTCAACATGATTGAAATAGATTTTTCAATATTGGCAGGCATTATACATTTGTAAGCCTACAAGTTTGTTATGGGCAAATTATGTACGCTCATGTTCGGCTTCCTTCCACATAAATGACGATGACGTGTTTGATGACGTCACAGCATTAGAGATCCAAAGGTGAACATTGTAATGGATATCATTATTTGGATTACGAAGATATGACGGGTATCAAATGATAGAATTAAATTAAAAATATGATACTTTTCAAATTTTCCTTAAAGTAACTTCTGGTCTGATGACGTCATAAATTTGAAACCTTGCCAAGTTATCTGTGATTACCAGAGAATATCAAGGGGCAATTTAGTAATATGTGGACGGATGGTTTTAAAAATAAAGAAAGCAAACTCTATATTACATGTATGTGCCGCTAGGGAGCGCCCTTTCGGATGTTGACGTCATCACACTGTTTTTTTGTGTGTGGTATTTCTCACTCAGCACTTTCATAATTTATATGTGTGTAGTAAAATGCTTCTGCTTTTAAGTTATATTAAGTTTTTATTGCACTTCCGGTAACACCAGAAGTGAAGGTCAAGCGGTTTTGTGTCTGGGGACACGAAAAGTTTGGCATGGCATAGTCTACAATCTCTCGAAAAAAACAAACACGATTCTCTATTTAGTTCACAAGATATAGCGCAAACTATTTGGTCAAAATTTGGCCTTACATGTGTATGTAAATCGCTAGTAATTTGATACCTGATGACGCCATGATGATGTTACACGTAATATGGTACAAGTTCAAACTAGGTTTTATGCGTTCACCGTTTGGATGAAATTGCGCTTTGTTTTGATTTCAGGCTAAAGTCTTTATTTTGAATTTACGCAACTTTGACCTTCCGGTAGACCCGGAAGTAAAGGTCAAGCGAGTTCACGTACACGACAAAAAAAATTAATCAACTAATGGTCTATCTTATTACAAACTTGGAACATAATTGATCATGTTGTTTAAGACTTATAGGTGAAAGTAATTGGCCACTTTTTCCACTAAAATCACTTGTAATTTGACACCCGATGATGTCATCGTGACGTCAGAGTAATATGCACCACTTGGGATGAGGGTCGATATATATTGAAAGTTACAAGTTCCTATCAAAAACCCGTTTAGGAGAAAACCCGCGGAGAAGTATTGTCCGGAATAAAAAGATGGAAAGAAAGACGATTTATGAGAACAATTTCAGAGAGTGGTCGGGTTGTGCCCGACCACTCAACTATATAAAGTCAATCAAAGGACGAAATTCCTGGAATATTATATAGTGTTCGGCTAGTGACACAATAAACTTATGTCATTTTTAGGAACAGTATAATGTAAAAAATATAAAGATCTCAGTTAAATTAAAAACAACTGATGAGTCTGATTTTTCAAATCATCATTTTTAACAATACATGTAGTTTATTGCACAAAACATTCTTTGCAGATTCAAGTATAAACTTGGTGAAAGGAAAGCACAACTTATCATAAACACATGTACAGTATATTTATCATAATCAGATGACAATTTAAAAAATATAAGAGAACTCAAAGAAACCAGCGGTCACTAGCATGGGTGGTTGGTACAAGGCAAGTAATTGTTTTGTTATCCCACTTGAGTACAGTGATGGAATTCCATTAGATTCCTTAGTGAGGCCAAACTAAGGCAAACAAAGGCAGGTTAACTAGGCAAAAAAACACTGAAGGATGTCAAATTCAGTACATGTAGTCTTTGTTGTAGTAGAACATGACCCACTTTTGGCTGACTGCCAACTTGTCTGAATGGAAAAAAAAAATGCAAATAAATTATTTTGATATTGGTCCACAGAAGGCTTTTCTACATGTAATGATATTTGTGTATACATACATGTACATGCAGTACAAAAATCTTGAATGAGTGTGAGCCCAATCCAAACACTGTACATTGTACAATGTATTTCTTTTATCACCTACAAAGTACATGTACATGTACACGTAGCAGACTCTGACAAGTTTTGATTTTAATGATGTTAAATTTTATATTTTTTTATGTATTAGATTACCGGTAAATAATTAAAGGAAAGTTCTGCAATATTTTCATGTTAGACGATAGACATTCAGTTACATCTACATGCCAAATGTAAATTACCGGTATAACTTCTTTTACATGTAAAAGGTTGAACATTTTTGAAATGAAAATTTACCTGTTCATGTACATGTATATATGATTGCGAACTTGAAAATTTAAGTAAAAATGTATTATGAGTAACAATAAGAAACTGTGGTGCTAAAAAAACTTTTTTATTTTGTATGCAACACTTTGCTATTGCTTGTCATGAATTTAAGGTAAATTAAATTTAAATTTTTTTTTTTTTGTATCAGTACACTCAGAGGACCTCACTTAGTATGGCATTTGTTTTTATATCTCTGTCGTGAGTTCAAAGCAATATGACACTGTTTTTTTTTTTTTCAGGTCCGAGTGCCCAGCATGTCAAAATGACATTGGCATGGATGACCACTTTCTGCCGGACTACTGTGCCCGAAAGAAGGTCAAAGACACACGGGCATGCTGCAAATCATGTGGCGAGGAGATGGTGCTGGCCCACCTAAGAGATCATGAAGTGGAATGCAGCTCAGTTGTGCTGGAAGATGATGCATTAATGGAAGATGAAGATTATGACCTGGATGATGGAATAGATGAAAGGGAGAATGAAAACGTGCTGGTTGATGAGGTGAGATACTGATCATCAATCAAGCTTGGGACTAAAAAGTTTAAATTACTCACAAATATTGCAGGGATAAACTGAACTACGGTACATGTACATGTAGCTCAGTAAATTTTTGAGCCGTCAGGCATGCATTAATTTTCAAAATCATGCTTGACAAATACAGGTATGGTGAACGGTTGGAAAAGATTCGATCAGACCATCATTTCTGTTGCATATCAATCTTTTAAGTCTTTTACTAATTTGAACAACAGCTCTTCCCATAACTAGACAATTAATTACTACCTGATATTATTATTACAATGAAACTTCACAAAAGGAAATTGTGATATACAATGTACATGTAGGCCCCCCTACCTAATTGATTTGCATGGCAATTATGGTGGGCTGCTTACACAATACATGCACATAGCTGCCAACTGTTACAAATTTTTTCGTAATTATTACGAATTGTTTGTTAAATTACGAAAATACGATTTGCCACTAAACATTACGAATTTCCCATTTTCTACCTAACGAAAAAAAATACTTGTAAGGCAAAAAAAAAAAATAAGTCGGTCTCTGGTCAGCGCGCGTGTCGATTTTAATCATGCGCGTCAATTTTTTTTTTCCCAAAATGTTCCGCGGTAGCTCCAACAGCACCCTCTATTTCCGCACCTCCTCAATTTTTTTTACCAAAGAGCACCAAGGAATGGGAAATTGCACCAAGGCAAATGATCGAAAGCACCAAGGCAAATTATGGAGGACACCAATGTCCATGAGGACACCAAAAAAGCAAAATAGTACCCACCTTGTCTGTACAATCCAAGCTTGGAGAAAAAAAAAAAGCCGCGTCTTCGCGTCAATTCCGGAACTTTGGTCTGACCAGAGACCGAATATTTTTTTTTTTTTGGCCTAAAGTATCGTTTTTGACCGAAAACTTCTGGCGAAATGTTGCGATAATGGATGGACTGGTGACAAGTCTAATAAGAATGCAGTCAAGCACCTGATAGACATCAATGCAGTGTGCGCAGTGGAGTACTTGAGGACCAGACTAAAACTATTTTTCAATGGTGTGCCATTTGTGTGCATCTCGTGGATGTGCGGTTGTGTGTACTGTATGTGAGTACTTTTCAGTGACGATCGTGAGCACATTTGGTCGCTTATTGCCGGGATGAGACCCATCAGTGCGAGATTTTAATCATGGAATTTAATAAGAGTATGGTTGGAATAATTGGTAATAGAGTTTGAGTTTGTCACAACGTCCAGAAAAGATAAATCAGCATGCGTTTGCAAGGTATGTTGGCGGGATATTTCTATTGCATTCAGTGGCCCTACATGTATATCATTGTGTAAAAACATTGATACGAACTCGAAACTCCACATCGATAGCATGCATCTCAACAAAAATATGCGCACATGTTATTATTGTTATTATTTATTTGACTTAAAAAAACAAATAGGCCTAACAGTAACAGACATTAAAACAAAATTAATTAAACAAAAAAAAATAGTCTTTTTTTTTTTTTTTTATACTAGCTTTTTGCCTACTGTACATTATTATTCACAACAAGAAGGGTATGTACATGTACATGTATGTGTACATGTAAACCATGTACCTGTACTCGATGTTGGTAAAGCTTTTGATAAAACGAGCAGTTGAAAAACACCGCGCGGGTTGATTACTAATTGGGATTTTGAAAAGTTGGCAGCTATGCATGCATGTACACCCACGTTTGTTTATGGTGTAAATCAAGGATTTTCTTTTGTTCCTCTTCAATTTTCCTTTGTTTTTACTTTTTCGCAACAGCTTTTGGTTTTGTACACGTTTTCCAACTGAGGAGTCCTAGATTCGGTTTCTGTCCTCGATTCATCGATGATGCTGCACGTGTGTGTCCTCGATTTACACCATAAACAGGGGCAGTTGTGTTCGTGTATGAACCCAAGCTGCCTGGTGTGTTTTTGGAAGGGTGAAATGATTTGTCAATTGTATACAAGAAGCTACAACTGAATCGGACGTTTAGTTCTGTAGATCATTCAGAAAATTATGGCCTTTTAGGGAAAAGAGCAATGGGTTATTTGAAATGGTGACTGCTCTACGGTATGTTCCGACACCCTTATTCTCCGACACCTCTATCTTCCGACAACCCGCACATAAGATTGTGTTACTCACGGTTAGGGTTACATGTACATTGTACATGTAAGGTTAGGGTTAGTGTTAGGAATAGGAATATGTGCAGTTGGAACATAAAGTTGTCGGAACATACATGTAGAGGTCTAACTGTTTGAAATACAGCCAATGATACAGCAAAAATAAGAAGAAACTGAGAAATCTTTCTCGAGCTGAGGGCATTCTTTTAGAAGAATTTTTTTCTGTAAAAAAAACTTTGTGAGTGTGCTTTTAAAAACTACAGAACCTTTTTTGGAAAAAAATTCCTTTTTAAAGCCGCTTTGGTTGTTGTACTCAATGCCTTTGAAAAATTGGGTTGTTACATGTAGGTCGGAAAAAGATTTGTTTGTATTTCGCCAATTTTTGTTTGTGATGATCGAATGGAGCATATAGCAAGAAATCATGCATATTTTTTGCCTGGATTATTTGCCCCATGAAATTGCTCTTTAGACTATCAATCAAAGTAATATAACTTGCCTTACAAAATGTAAAAAATATATTCAAGATGGACTATTCTTAAAAGATAATGGTGAGATCAAGAATTTAAGTTGTCCTCAACAACATGCTCAAGACAGTCGGAAATTTACGACCGTCGCAGCTGGCCAGCAGTGTTATATGAATCCATCCTGTTCATTGATAAATCTGTCAAGTTTTCTCTCAAAATGGTTGATTTTCCCACTTCCGGTTTTTAAAAGGGGTGCTCATTGCAAATGCACACGTATGTAGTCTCCCTTATTAGCTGATGTGCTTTATGAAGTAATGAATAATTCGGATGTTAGGGGGATTTATCAGACAATGACAATAAAGAAAATGTCTGTCTGGTCAGACATGTCACATGATTGTATCAAGTAGCTACTGGTAGATTTGCTAGATTTTTGTTACATGTGTATTGACTTAAATAGGCCTACCTTTTCCTTTTTTTTTCCACTGACAACTTTTTGAAACCCGCAAACAATACAAGGGGATGCCGGCATGTACATGTATACCAGTAGCGTATCCAGCTTTTGATGTCAGGGGGAGGGGGCAAGTTCAGCATGTTCAGAGGGGGAGTTGGATAAAGCGGTACATGTACCGGTATGAAGGGGCGTACTGAAGTCATGCCCTGCCAGGGGGGTCTTGGGCATGCCCCCCGAAAATTTCGAAATCTCTGATGCTACATGTACAGTATGTCCTGCAATTTGAAAATAAATTGTGGAACTGAGCATTTCATGTATTATTTTTGGCCCCATGAGTTGACACTGCACACAAAAGTACATGTACATTTCAAGGTTAAATTTTAAGATTAAATGGACATTTCAAGGATTGTATCATTACAAAAGAATTCCATGATGGGCCATGTAAGAAGAAGATCAGCTGCATGTACATGTATAACGTGTACGCCAGAACCGTAGAAAATTAAGTGCACACATTTCATTAATTTACAAAAAATGAATTGTACACATGTACATGCATGTACATGTAGGAGAGCCAAGACAGGTGTAATAGACTGCTTGTACTTGCAAAGTGTAAACAGTTTATCCCAACTTCAAGGACAGATATACGGTAATTTCCTGCTGCCATAACACCCAACCCGCAAACTGCAAACCAGAAATTATAAGAATGGGCTATTCCCTCATGAATACTTACAATGTACAATATATATGTACTAGCATTATGACCTTTCCTAAGCAGTTACATGTACATGTACATACACCCTTACGTATTAAAACCCGCCTTTTCAGTCACTGAAGTGAATTGAATCCTGTTCCCTGCCATGTTTTTTTTACACAGGTTACAGGTAGTCACCAACAGTCAGATCGTAATTGTAGGCACCAGGACAGTCAAATTCCCATACGACTCATTAAAATAGTGGGAGATAATTAGTAATTTTCACTATGAGCCTTAAGTAGTGAAAAACCACTCAAAAAGTTGCAAATATCACTCTACATGTAAAAGAGTGAAAAAAACCCTCAAAAGAGTTGTCATCCATATGTGGCTCTTTAAGAACTTTTTTTAACATTTAGAGAGTAGGCACAGCTGGATTATCAATCTTAAGGCATAGCTACATTGTCCCGTACATGTAGCTACACGATCAGGTTTCATTTTTAACAATCACAGCCAGTCACTCCTGCTTTATGAAGACAAGGAGAACTCAACTGTTAAAAACAGTCACCTACCGGTATTAATTTGTTTGGAATACTGAGCTTGGCCTTGTTGAAATTGTCAGCTACAGGGGGATGTTGATGTAGTTTACAGTTTTGCAGTAAATTACATGATACCGTTTAATAATGGCACAAACTGTGCATGTTATAAGGTAAACATGATGTTATAACCTGCATAACGTATGTACATGATGTAAGAGAGCCAAGACAGGTTTATTGTTGGAGACTGCTTGTACATGTAGTTTTGCCAAAGTGTCACAACCTCAACTTCAAGGACTGATCCAATAGCCCACTTATTGTGAAGCACTACACCCTCCAAAGTTCAAACCCACAACCACAAACCAGGGTTAATAGGCTATTCCTAATGGCTTTATTTACATGTACTGACTCTAAAAATAGACTGAACTTGCCTGAGCAGTGAGTATATATACGTATACTGACTACTGATGCTGTGGTTTACATTTTCACAGTTAATGTTTTATTTTATATCAGCATGACACAGGAGAGAGAGACAATGACGAACTGGATGATGGAAGAGACGAGAGAGAGCATGAGAACATCCTGGATGACCAGGTGAGATAAGAAACTGTCTGGAAAATGCATGTAGATAATGATGATTAATCATCAATCAAGCTGTATACAAAAAAGGTTTAAATAACTCACAAACAATGCCAGCCCTCTTAAATTCTGGTGACTTTATGCTGAAGCAATGTGAAACTGAAGTTTCTGCCTTGAATGGCATCACAGTTTCACTCATGAATGTAAATTGGCATTAGTATAACAGCGACTTATGCCACAAAACTCCCTTAAAATTGCAATTTAAAGATTTCAAATAAAATTTAGGGGCAAATCTTAGGGGTGTTTGGTATAAAGGTGCGTATTGAAGGCATGCCCTACTGAAATTTAGGAACTTCGGCATTCCATTTTTTTCTTTTTGGCCCCATTTTACTAATATCGTATTTATAACATTAATCAGCAGCTGAAAAGGGTGGGGGGGGGGGGTCTTAAGATGCAGATCAGCTATCAAATGTGTAAACTAGAACCTTGCAAAAGTCAAGGCACACATTTCATCATTTAAGAGAGCAGAGACAGGTTTATTGTGATATATTTAGACTGCGTGTACTTTTGCCAATGTGTCATTAAGTTGATCCCAAATTCAAGGACGGATCCAATTCCCACCACAAAACACCCCCCCCCCCAACCCCCAAACCGCAAACCAGAAATTAATAGAATGGGCTATTTATTCCCTCATGAATACAGGTACAAGCTTTATTTACGGACTCGAAACATACATGTAATGTACATGTGTGTAGATTGACCTTGTCTGAGCAGTTACTATTAGCATATTAAAACCCACTTTTTGTTTTGTTTGATCAGTCACAGTTGTCCAAAATTCAGTCCTGTTCCCTGCCTCGCCTTAACAGTCAGATCATATGTCATGTAGCCACTGTGACAGTGAATGCCATCAACGGACAAAAACTGGTATAAAAAGTTATAGTTTACAGAGCTGTCTCTGGCAAATAATGTTCTGCAGCCAAAGCATGGCTATCAGGTTTCATGAACAATCACAGCCAGTCAATCATGCCTTATGAATGCAGGGAGCACTCAACTGTTAAAAACAGTCTTTTGACTGCTGGGCTGGCCTTGTTGAAAGTGTCTGCCAGAGAATAGCCAGAGAGGGAGGATAAAATTAATGCCATATAGTTTACATTTTTTCAGTAAATTACATGTACATGTACTTACATGTATGACACAATCTGTTAGCAAACATGTACGGTAAACATGATGTTATAACAGAGTCCCACATTGTGATGGAGTTTTATTTATTTTTTTGAAGTAACTAATAGGCCTACAATTTATTTATATGTTTTCATCTTGGGCAGGTACAAAGCTGTGAATACAGATCACTTGGCTGTCTGTTCCAAGTAAGTATACATTTTCTTCAACGGAAAATTCAAAGTACAATGTACTCTTTAAAAAGAAATTTGAAATCTGTTTATGGCGGCTGTTTTATTGAATAAGTCAGGGATGTCCTTTTTGGGGGGTTTTGGTTGGGGGTCTGTAGCCGAACACCTGAATAAGTTGTGCACAGAGTCCATAGGATTCAAAAGTCACATACATACATACGTGTACATACCGGTATACCTACTTGAAATCATAAGGCTTTTATATTTTTATATAGAAATAAGATACAAAATAGATTTATGGCAGAGTTACACATACATGTACATGTACATGTATGTACTTGTAGGCCTACATGTAGGTGAACATTGGTCCTCAGACATGTTAGAAACACAAATTTGTGTTTTTCCAATTTGTTCCAAATAATTTACAAATTACAGTGAAAGCTCGTGTTACAGTGTGTAAGTTATGATTATTTTTTTTATTTTTTGAAATTATGGTCGTGCATATAGGTATCCTTGCCTTCCTGGGTAATTTGTGATTAAAGGCCGTGTCTCGTGTTGTCCATCTGCTGATTGGAGGTTTGCGACATTGCTGTAACATCGTGGCATTGCGTGCGATTGCGTGATTAAAAGAGGTATGGGATTTATGCTCACTCTGGACATACACGGCTAGATATATTTCAGTTGGTAGTGAGCAGGCTCTTGGTGGTCACATGCTGAAGTCCTATGTTAATTTAGTTAATTAAGTTATGCTTTCAATTAAGTGTTTAAAGAAGCGTAATCCTGGTTACCCCCAGTCTCAGCTACCATTTGTCTGGATGTACGGTACACATGCAAAGTTATGTGTTTTTGTGTTTACCACACAGAGTTTTTTTTTTTAAATGCTTCATCATTTTGTTTGTTCCATGTTTTTTCTTAAAAATCTTTGCCACTGCAACATACATACCTGTATTATAAAAGAAAAGATAAATTCTTGAGCCTGAAGTATCATTCAATACATTGTTGTATCACAACCTACCACTTTATTTGTACAGTCTTGCAGAAATCACTTTGTGAAAACCACTGTCACTACTTGTGCTTTTTTTTTCAAACTTGAATTTTAATTTTAAGAAATGATTGAAATAGAGTACATGTACGTGTACACATGTTGCTACTTGTTATACTTTCATATAATATGGATATGCTGCTCTCATTTATTAAACAGGACTTTTCACACATGTAAGTACATGGATCTCTCTTCAAAAACAAATTGTGCATGAATGCACCCTTCCCCCTTTACCCTCCAAAGTTTGTAACTCCACAAATACATGTAATTAACATCAATTAAACAATATAACAAGAAAGCTTTGGTTGTTGTTTTTAATAATCACTTTTTCACTTCGATTTTCTATTGTATGAGGATAGTGATGTATGTTAATTGCAAGTTTAACACAACGTTTAAGCATGAGCATCTTTATTCATTGTTACATTGTTATTCACTAAATCCATAAAATCACACAGTTGATTGGGCTTTCTAAATGGTTAGGTATTTATTATGCGTACGTTTAGCCAACAAAAAGGAAACAGCTTGCCCCTAGCAATGTCACATGTTACTTCTCTCACTTAAAACTGACGTTAAACCTCCATGACAAAACAAGCTATTTTTACTCAAGCATTAGATAGTGGACCAAAAGAAGAAATGCATTGTTTGCTCACAAGTTGATTGATTGGAATGTAGACTTGGTTTGGTTGGTTTTCTGTGTAGCTTTTTAGAGAAATAATAATAACAATAATAATAATAATAACTGTTTTTGCTGCAATAGGGCGACTTTCCCATAGACTTGTGCACAAACCTAAACTGTCACCTAACCCAAGTTTACCTTATCTTTTTTCCACGAAATTTAGTATTTTTACTAATTGGACCATGAGGAACCGATCTAGATGGTTTGCGACAGCAAAATTCCTTGTCCTAAGGGTCGTTTTCACAAAAGGGCGACAGTTATGTGTCGCCTTAATAAGGTGTGTCGCCCTATTGTGGACGGAGTTAGCAAAATCTGTCGCCCTATTATAGCTGTTAGTAATATAATGTAAAGCACCATAATCCGCCTAAAAAGATGCTCAAGGTGCTTAAAAGATTTACAAAATAAGCTATATATTATCAAATTAAAGAGAACAATTTGTAAACGTAAAATGGTGTAGAAATACCAATACAAGACATTAAAATTGCAAAGATTAGAACAAGAAAAAGTGGGAGGGGTCCTATTGGGATGGCAATAAAACAACATAAACACACAACCCAGGTAAAAACAACAAAAAATTGAAAATGCACTAGAATGAATACCAATGGATTATAACTGACTAAGCCTATGTGTGTGGCAGATCTTCGTCATCGAAGAGTTCGGGAGTACTATAAATCAGTTGCGCCGTTGTTGCCTTTCATGACGTCGGCGTCTGGCTTCAGCATTTCGCCGCTTGGTATCCGCGATTGCAGTTTGGACGCCATCTTTTGTTGCAGCTTGCCAGCCAGGACGGTCCATGGCCAGATTTTCCCAGTTGTTGATTGAAATGTTGGTGGCATTGAGGTGGCATTTGATGACATCTTTGCAGCGCAGCTTTGGCCTGCCTGGCTGTCTGGGTGATTCCAAGAGCTCGCCATAGAGGAGGATCTTCGGCAGTCTACTGCTCCTCCATTCGCATGACATGCCCAGTCCAGCGGAGCTGAATTTTCAGCAACATGTGCTCCACACTCGGCATGCCCGCTCGATGCAGCACTTCATCGTTGGTAACCCGATCCCACCATGAGATGTTGAGAATAGACTGGAGGTGGTGCTGCTGAATGGTCCGTAGCTTCTTGACGTGCCATCTTTACAGGGTATACGTCTCCGCCGAGTACAGCAGGGAGCTCAGCACAAGCGCACGATACACTTTGCATTTGGTGCTTGGTCGAATCCCCCTTCGCTTCCAAAGCCGATCCTTTAGCCGACCGAAGGCAGCATAGCTGGCCTGAATCCGTTTATTGAGTTCTGCGTCCAGGGAGTTGTCGTTGTTGATGATGCTGCCAAGGTATGAAAACTGCTCGACAACCTCCAGAGTGGTCCCTTCCAGTGTGACGTTTGGCACTACAGAGGAGTCTCCTGGTGAAGGTTGGTGGAGCACTACCGTTTTCCCGAGGTTGATTGTCAGGCCGAAGGACCTGGCAGCTTGTGCAAAACGGTCCAAGATGGTCTGCAGGGCTTCGACAGAGTGAGCAACGAAAGCTGAGTCATCGGCATAAAAAAGATCTCTAATAAAGGTGAGTTGGGTTTTTGTGAGTGCTTTCAAACGCGCCAGATTGAACAGCCTTCCGTCCGAACGAGTTCGCAGGTAGACGCCCTCATCCAGATGCAGGTTCGTGACCTGGAGAACCGCCGTTAAGAACAGGGTAAATAACGTCTGCACTAAAACACAGCCCTGCTTAACGCCGTGCTTGACGGTGAAAGGTTTGGATGTGTCTCCTGCCTGTGTTACCGATCCCATCATACCGTTGTGAAAGTGTTGAACAGGTGTTGTGAACTTTGCAGGACAACCGTACATCTGCAGGAGTCTCCAAAGGCCATCGTGTCCAACTGTGTCGAATGCCTTTGTAAAGTCGATGAACACTGCGTACAGAGGTCTTTACTGCTCGACGCACTTTTCCTGCAGTTGTCGGAGTGTGAAGATCATGTCGCAGGTGCCGCGTCCGGCACGGAACCCACACTGAGATTCGGGGAGTTGCCTTTCCGCTACCCGCTGAAGACGCTTGAGCAGGACTTTGGCCAGGATCTTGCCTGCGATCGACAGTAAAGAGATGCCACGGTAGTTGCCACACTTGTGGCGCTCCTCTGTTTGAAGACCTCTGCGGGAATTTTGTCGGTACCGGGGGCACGTCCCAGGTTCATGGCCTGAATTGCTTTTTCAAGCTCGATGTTGGTGGGGGGCAGATCGAGTGAGACGTCAGCTGGTTACACGTTGATTTGGTCAAACGCTTCTGGTGAGATGTTGGAGGGGCGATTCAGCAGTTCTTTAAAGTGCTCACGCCACCGCTGGAAAATTGCCGGCTTTTCTGTGTGAAGAACCATACCGTCGGCACTCAGAATTGGTGTGGAACCAGTGGATTGCGGGCCATAGACTTCCTTCAGACTCGCAAAGAAGGCCTTGGAATCGTTCGAGTCGGCGAGCTTCTGGATCTCCCTTGCCTTCTGAAGCCACCATTGATCCTCCATGGCTCGCAGCTCTCTCTCTAGACTCTGGCTTTCACATCATTGTAGCGCTTGGTTGCTTGCCTGGTCCGGCGACCAGTCAAGAGGGCCTGATGTGCGATTCTCCTTTCTTCCAGGAGGGCCTTTATTTGCTGGTCATTCTCGTCGACCCAGCTCGGAAGCTGCTATCTCATACACGTTGTCTCTGAGATTTGTCCATGCCTGTTCTACGGTCAGAGTTGCCGCAGGTGGCACTGCTTCCAGACGCTCAGCCATAGCACGGGCCAGTGATCCTCGGCAGTGCGGATCTTGCAGCTTGTCTGTGTTTAATTTCTTAGGCGGCGCCTTTGCAGTCCGCCTGCATCTAGCTTCGACCGTGAATTGGCAGATTGTTCGAATCATTACGTGGTCGGTTTCACCGTCATTCCCCGCATGGCCCTGGTGCTGAGTATATCAGTAAGATCAACTCTGCGGACCAACACATAGTCGAGGAGATGCCATCGCTTTGATCGAGGGTGCTGCCAGCTGTAGAACCACCTCGGCGGGATATTGAAAAAGGTTTTGGTCACAGCTAGGTGTAGTTCAGTGCAGAGGTTGAGTAGTAGCTCGCCATTCGAATTTAGCTTCCCTCTGCCGAACTTACCAATCACTCGTTGCCACAGTGTGTGATCACTCCCCACACGTGCATTGAGGTCGCCCAGTACCACTAACTTGTCCGACTTGGGTACAGCTTCAAAGTGACGGCGCAATGAGTGGTAAAACTCCTCCTTGATTGCTTCGTCGTTTGTCATAGTTGGGGCGTATACGCAGAATAGTGTCATATGACGGTTGTCAGCAGCCGAGAGTTGCAGACGCAGAGAGATCATCCTATCGGAGATGCAGACAGGGTGAGTGGTCATCTCCGGGAGAAGTTGGTTGGCGACAGCAAAAGCGACGCCAGCCTCACGGCGTTTCCCCACATCTCGACCGGACCAGAGTAGGTGTAATTTTTCTCTCGTATGCTGCCAGCGCCACTGAACCTCATCTCTTCAAGTGCTGCAATGTGGATGTCGTGTCTTTCCAGTTCTCGATCGATCAAAGCTGTCTTCCTCTGAGGGCACTCTGGGTTGTCTATCATTGTCCTTACGTTCCAAGATGCCAGTTTATACAGTCGTTTTGTTTTTTGTTGTGTCTTTCGGCCACAAAATGGAGATCCCACCAGGCGTGGCGACTCAGCCAGGAATGAGATGAGCGGGCTTTGTTTACTCCTTTTATCGGAGCGTCCCAAGATGTGGGCAGGTAGTGCCTCCCTGAACAGGGTTGCCTGGTCGTCTGAGCAGGACCTTGGCATTCCGCCGCTCTGCAGACGTGCAACGGCCATCACACTCAGACCGCCTACGTGCAGACTTCCAGCTAATGGCTCCCAGCTCCTCAAGCCTGCCACTGATGCTTTTGATCCATCACCGCAGGACTTTTTGTACTCCAGCCTTTGCTATGGCTGGACTAAGCCTATAGACAACAAAAAAAACCACTGCAATTTTTACTGAAAAGATCTTGGCATCTGAGGCCCAACTGTAGACCTGCTGTAACTCATAAGTCATGTACATGTACATGATGCAAAAGTCTTTTTTTTTTTAATGCACAACTACTCATGTGGTTGTGACTGTCAATTGAAAGGGATTTCCATTATTTTGTTGAACAATCATTCAGTACAAAAGGCTGTAATGTGAGCACAAATTCCCTGGACAATGTCACTTGGATAAGAAATGAGAGTCTACAATAATCATGAATTAACACTGATGCAGACATTTCCAAATATATGTGTATCATCAGAATCTATCACAATCGTCTGGAATCTTAAATGTACATGTACTGTACGACATCAAAAACAAAGAAGGTACATTTCTGAAAACATGTAAATGACATGGGGCCTTACAATAACATTGACAGAATACATTTGTAAATATTAACTGCAGGTGAAAATCCTACCGTTCACGCCTTAATCCAGCTTATAACATCCGGCACTCAACTCTGGTCACGGATCGACATGCATGGCTACTGCAACTCTTATCTACTTCTAGCCTAAAGTTAAAACAAGTAATAGAACAAACCTAGAGTCCCCTTTAATACATAAAACACGTAAAACGTAATGCAATACACATCGTGTTGTGTGCACTGATCATGCTAATTGAAAGATTCCAAATGTGGTCTCGCAAAGTTACACAATTTACCGTAAATTTAGCACACATTTTTACCAGATAATGCAGGTGATTAAACAAGCAATATCTCTGTTACATAGTACAACAAATAAAAGAACATTTTCTCACCCATTAATACTTTGAGGGGCAATTACGAGCCAATCTTTCCCCCTAAAACTTCAAGTGTCGCCTTCACATGGCGGTAGCGTGCAATGTACTGTAACAAAATTGGCAGGAAGCCGCAATGCATGATTGGAAATATACGGGCACATTGTACATGCCTAACAACCGCCTGCAAGAACGGACCATCAGCAAAGTAAATCCAAAAGTAACAACTTGTACACTGAATTACTTGAAAGAATGACCTTAATTAATTCCATAAAAAAATATGATAGGAAGGCAAGTCGGTCTAAGCATGCTGTTGACTATATAACAACACAAAAAGGGGGAAACTTAATTGCGGAAGAATACCCCACTCGAGTACAACAACAACTGATGGTCAGGTGATAAACATAGACTTGCCTTCCAGTTGACTAACACTTCGGTGCGCCCCCGAGCCCGTCACTTACAGTGGTACCGAAAAAAAATGGAACTTTATTTGAGCGAGAGGTGCTGACAGTAGTTTTTGAGTTAGACAAAGGTCCTTGGGACTTTAAGAATAACCTTGTTTTATAACAGGTACCTTCGCAGAATATCAATTGTACAGACAGTGTCGTAGTTAAGTCCATCACAAGTCAATTGTCCAGATCCAAGCCAAGTCAAGCTAAAGTACATGTAGTCTAACACCTTTATAACAAGGTCCTTGGGACTTAACAGATTACCTTGTTATAACAGGTACATGTACCTTGTATTAACAGTAAAATGGAAAACAAAGAAAAACAAAGACTCTGGACCTAAACTTTTGCTTGTTATAAGCAGTATCTTGTATTAACAGTGCTCTTCTTATCAGGGTTTGACTGTATGTACCGGTATTTAGTGAAAGTTTCATAGTATAGCCATTTGTACCATTTTGAAAACAAACATACGTAAAAAACACTCTGACCACGGTTCATGGTTCAACAAATTTATTGAAATCGCGTACTGACTGTGAAGCAGTGTAATAAATAAAACCCCAGTAATTGTGACTGACTCACTTGAAAGGGCAAAACCAATTCCATACGTGCAGACTGGAAAATGAGCCACTTCAATGGAAAAAAAAACATAACTCCTCACCACAGCCACTAATTTGAAAATTTCAACATTCCTGTTGAAGACCAGGTAATAACCATTCATATTAGAAACACTCACTTTTTTCTCAAAATACATGTATACTCAATTTGCCACCAAACAAATGGTGAACTTCGGTCCAGATCATTCTGACTCACCTGTACATGTACTGTATGAGCACTATATTTGTAAAGTTCCATAATGTGTGTGTTACAAACCAAGATAAATCCCCACACCCCAAGTATTTACCGTATGTAGCCCAGCTAGAGTCAATGTTTTGTATTCAGGCTGACATGATGATGTTACTTGTTTGTACAGCATTGGCATTCATTCTGTGTTACAATGTGTATTAACCCATTAATTAACCCTATGAGTACCATCCTAGTCTTCTGCACTTTAACCCAGGACATTTTGCAAACCACTTTTGTCCATAGCATTTGCACCCGCACATGTGAAGTATTCTTAATCAGAGGACTACATGTATGGATAACAATTCAAATTGTTGCAGGGCAAGCTGGCAGATTTGGTCATGCTTCACTGCTGTCCACAGTGCTAGTTGTTTTTGTGCAGTGACTATCCCTGTGACACAGTTACTTTAATAATAAATAAACATTTGTTTTGTACGGTCTTCATAAAAATCGCGCGTTAGGCCTACATAATGTACCACATAAATTAAAAGGAATGTACAATATTTGCTTTTGCTGCAATTTTCAGTAATAAATTGATTTGGAGGATAGCAAATATTTTTGAAATGACGTGCTTCACATTTTCGGTTGAGAAATGCTGGAAAATCCAAGAAAACCAACCATGTTCTTGTAGTCTGGTTCCCTGACCCCACTTAAGATGAAACAGAGCAATTTATAGATTTAGGGAATTGTAAGGTCAGAGAATCAGTCTAGAAGGCTTATACCCCTTCCTGTGTGTAATCAATTGTAAAGAAAATGTGGAATAACTATATGAAAAAGTAGGAGCAGTTTTTGAAAAAAAAAGAACAGTTTTCTCCAATGCTGGTTGGCTGACCATAAAGTAGGCCTATTGAAAAAAATACAAGTTTTTCTTGGAAATGTCAGCACACCAGGAGCTGCAATTTTACAGGATGTTTTGGAATGTCATTCCGTAACAATCCAGTAAGATATTTCATGATAATGTGATCATTTCGTTTTTTGATGTTTGCAAATGTTGTATCTTCCCTTTAACAATAAAATAGAAAGAATCAAAACAATTAATCAAATGTTTTAAAGGGAAAAAAGAGAGAATATGGTTCAAAATTCTTCAAGCCCGAATCCTTGAAGGAATTATTGAAGTTACCGATAGCTTTCACTTCAAATGAAAGTGGAGGTCATAAGCTGATCGTGTGATCGTCAATCTCGGAAAGAGAAACTTCCCCATCGTTGTACGGCCCTACAGTGGTTGTGCAGGGATTGTTGCTCCAGCACAGCTAATTCTCACAAAATATTAACATAAAAAAATTAAAAACTTTTAAAAATCATTCACAGTTATGACTTTCAATTTTGTTAATTTTTTTTAATTTTAAGCAAGAGTTATGTATAAACAAATAACAACTAGAGGTTCGCGTTTGTTGTTACAAACGCAGAGTGGTCGGGCAGACATTTTTTTTTCAATAAACACTGCCGTGTTAAGTTGTGAATATTTTTATGTAAGAACAAAGGATCACGAAATTAAATCCTGTCAGGTACAATCAATTATTTTGTGGTAAAATTCAGTAAACATTCAATGTACACAAGTTATTTCTGGCTTGATGACGTCATTATTCAAAAACGGGAAGTGAATACTGATTTAGTTCGGAGTGGATAAATGTTCATTGTGAAGTTTAATGACGTATGAAAGTATGAAAAATATACGTGTATTTATTCATAACAACTAACTTCCGGTTTGATGACGTCACAGTATTTGGCAGCAAAAAGTGAACATTGTAATGGATATCGTAACTTGGGCTACGAAGATATACGACATGAATCGGATTTTACAACTTATGGTCATTTTCAAATTCTCACAGAAGTAACTTCCGGTCGGATGACGTCATGAATTTGAAACCTTTCCAAGTTATTTTTGTTAAAAATATCAAGGAGCGATTTGGTAAAATTTGAACGGATGGTTTTCAAATTAGAAAGAGCAAACACTGTATTGTGTGCCGCTAGGGGGCGCCCTTTCGAAAGATGACGTCATCACACTTTTTTTTGTCTGGCATTCCTCACTAAACACTATCATAATTTATATGGGTGTAGTAACATGCTTCCGCTTTTGAATTACATTCGGTTTTCATTGCACTTCCGGTAATACCGGAAGTGAAGGTAAAGCGGTTTTGTGTCCAGGAACAAGAAATGTTTCTCGCGACAACCCCACGAAAAAAACGAACATGATACTCTATTTAGTTCAAAAGATATAGCGTAAACTATTTTGTCAAAATTTGCCCTGAAATCGCTTGTAATTTGATCCCTGGTGACGTCATGATGACGTAGCAAAATTTATAATATCTTCGTAGCATGGTACAAGTTCACATTAGGTCTCTGGGTCATACCATAAACCGTTTGGAAGAAATTCTGCTTTGTTTTGATTTGAGGCAAAAGTTTTCATTTTAAATTCACCTAACTTTGACCTTCCGGTAGACCAGGAAGTAAAGGTCAAGCGAGTTTACGTAACGTACAAAAAATGTTTATCAATTCATGGTCTATCCGATTACAGAATACAAACATCATTGATTATTTTGTTCAAGAGTTATAGGTGAAAGTAATTGATCACTTTTTCAGCTGAAATCCTTTGTAATTTGACACCCGATGACGTCATCATGACACCAGAGTAATATGCACCACTTGGGATGAGGGTCGATATACCGGTATATTGAAAGTTACAAGTTCATATCATGAACCGTTTAGGAGAAAAGCCGAGGAGAAGTATTGTCCGAAAAAAAAGAAGAAGATTTATCAGAAGAAAAACAGAGAGTGGTCGGGTTGTGCCCGACCACTCAAATATGGAAAATATAACTGTATGCATTCATAACACCGGTTTGATGACGTCACAGTATTTGGAGGCAAAAGGTAAACATTGTAAGGGATATCGTTATTTGGGGCTACGAAGATATACGACATGAATCAAATGATATAATTAAATTTAAAATATTATCGTTTTCAAATTCTCATAAAAGTAACTTCCGGTCTCCATGTCCATTTGTCTCCATGTCCATTTTCGTTAAATATTTTTGTTGGTTGGGATAAGTTTAATATAAGGGAAAACACTACGCAGAGAACCAAAGTGTCTTTGATCCACACAGTCACAGCGTGGTAAATATTCATGTTAGGGTACGTGATATGATTGGTTAAAATACGATGTATGCTGCGAAAACTACCCAAATAGGCGGCCGTAACCATGCCCAAAGTCATGATACTAGCCACATACAAACATGTATTAGCAATGATACAAACCCGGGAAATGGCAAACAGGGATCACTCAGAGTCTCAGATAGGATACAGCTTTTATTACAAATTATCAAATAAACCACAACGGGAAACTGACAAGGTGCATTTATCTTGATTCTTGACATTTAATTTAATGTACACATACATGAAGTGCTACATTTGCTGGAAGCCCAATCAGAAATATTTAATCGAAGTACATGTACATGTAGAGTCAAGTACTTTGAGTCAGTATTACACAAATACAGCATGGTTTGATGGGAAGTTACTGGTCCTGAGGTGTAGGTCAACTTGACTACCTCCCTTCGCTAAGCGGAGGGACCTCAGGGACCAGTATTTCCAACTATTTTTCAGAAATAAACCATGCTGTAATTGTTTTACTACATACACCTCATAAACATTGACTAGCCTCACTGCCTCTGTAGTACCGGTAGACTCACTGCCTTGTTGATAAGGCCAAAAAAAAAAAGTCTCCGGTTTCTGGTATGCGCGCGCGTCGCCGTAGCCATGCGCGTCGGCAAAATGAAAAAGTTTTTTTTTCAATAAAAGATGATGTCTCAAAACCGCCAAACTCACTGGTTTGACTGGAATCCTGCTGCTGCCCAATTTTAACGTGTTTTTAGATGGGGTTATGATCGAGAAGAAGCTTTATGTGGCCTTCTCTGGGTTCCCATATATTTGCAATATTTTTGCACTAAGTTTAGTAGGGCACCATTTGCAGTCATCAGTCGACATGTGAAGCAAAAAAGTCAGGTAAAAAAAAAAAAAAAGCCGCGTCCCCGCACCACTTTTTGGACAAGCTCCATACCAGAAACCGGAGACTTTTTTTTTTTGGCCTAACGGCCTCCGTACTTGTATGTAGGAGGTAGTCAAGCTGACCTACAGTGTATACACCCCCGGACCAGTATTTCGAACTATTTTTCAGAAATAAACCGTGATGTATCATGTACTACACCTCATGAATATTGACTAGCCTCACTGCCTTTTGAGTAGCCTCACTGCCTTGTCGATAACAGCCTTCGTAGATTTTGCTTCTTAATTCAATACAAGATATTCAAGTTCTTCGTCGGTCAGTGCAACAGCCTGGTGCCAACACTCTTTAATGTGTCATTACTGCAGTAGTTGCAAGGACTACAACAACAGACTGGTTCCATAAAGAATACATGCCACAGACTACATGTCTACGAAGCGGGTTCCAGACGGATTTTTTTGGTGCTACCAGAAAAAAAATACTGTATGGATGCATACCTGCAAATAAACTCCCATAGACACTAGTGCTAAATGCCCATACTTCAAAATTATTTTAAAAATACTCAAAACTCTCACAGGTATTCAAGCTGCACAGAAAAATGATGATCAATGTGTCATCTTTCATTTTCTTTTCAATTTTTGGTGGGTTGACCATTGACTTTTTGGGATATTTTCACGAAAAGAAGACGACCCCTATTTTCCCCAAAGCGGAAAAGTAGCCATCTTGAAAAACGATCCCTCCACAGCATGGCAAAATAGCGCCACTTTCGAGCCCAATAGCATCCAAAATGCTCAGAATTGGAAGCCCCAAGTCCGGGCCAGAGGTTCATTACCATATCTCTTCAATTCCCCAATCTTACGGCGCTCAGAACTCTCTAATATAGAATATTTTGAGGGTATAACTTTTATTCATGAGCTTGGCGGATCGATTTACCGGTGTGCACCCTATAATAGCAGGCAACTTTTAAATTTTAACACAAAACCACATTCAGGACAAGCAGAATATCTCCAAAGTCAATATTTTGAAGAAAAAACAATGAAAGAAAAAAATTATCCGAGGTTGATATTAAGCCCGAAAATAGTGATTGTTTTGCCCCTGCTAAGCTGTAGAGCGCCCCCAGCGACAATAAATTGAGTTTCAGCTACGTTTAAGCTCAAAATGCCCCCCCCCCCCCCCTTTTCAACTATCAATTGTTGTAATCGGGTGATAGCCTACTGCTCCCTTATGATTTGGTAAGCATCTGTTACGGAAAAAAACCCTTGTTGATATGTTTAAAACACTTTTTCCCCCTCCCCGTAGGTTCCGCCCACTGAAAAGACCACTGCCGCGGCACAGCGCATGCGCGAAACGGCCATCTTTGTGATTCTTTATAGGATGCATGCCTGCAAATAAACTCCCATAGACACTAGTGCTAAATGCCCATACTTCAAAATAATTTTAAAATTGCTCAAAACTCTCACAGGTATTCAAGCTGCACAGAAAAATGATGATCAATGTGTCATCTTTCATTTTCTTTTCAATTTTTGGTGGGTTGACCATTGACTTTTCGGGATATTTTCACGCAAAGAAGACGACCCCTTATTTTCCCCAAAGCGGAAAAGTAGCCATCTTGAATATTTTGAGGATATAACTTTTATTCATGAGCTTGGCGGATCGATTTACCGATGTGCACCCGTATAGGTAGCAGACCAGTAAATAAACTTCCATAGACCCCGATGGTAAATGCTCCCACTTCAAAAATTCGGGAAAATTACTCACAACTCTCCAAGGTGTTCGAGACACACATCGAATTACACCTTAGTTCATCATCTTTCATTTTCTTTTTAATTTTCGGGGGGTCAACTGATGACTTTTAGGAGAAATTTCCATCTGAAGATGATCACCCCTGAAAATAGTCCTGAAGCCCATCGCCATTTTGAAAAATGATGCCTACACTCCATTGCAAAGTAGAGCGCTTTTAGGGTCCAAATTACATCATACTTACACAGAACTGCAAGCTCCCAGTCCTGTGCACAGTTTCCACCCATATTTTTTACAAACCCTCAAGTTCATGGCCCACAGCATGCTCAAATACCGAAGATTTTGAGGGCATGCAAATCGTGATTTGGCCGGCGCAGGCAATTTCGGACCGATTTACTGGTCTGCACCCTGCAAGGCAGCGGGCTGGACACTCACTGGGATGACGTCAGCTGGGCGCGTATCATATTTATTTCACGGACACGCGGCTGAATTACATGCTCCTATTTGAGCATGAATATTTATGTATGAGGTGTAGTAAATTCTATTCTTCCTCTACAATGTACTTTCAAATGTAGCACAGCCATAAAAGGGGCAAAATGCTACCTGTAATATTGCCTTAAAAACAGTGTATTGTAAAGAATATAGTTAACAGAAGCAGAATTTGTGTTTTTACCACCAAAATGACAATTTGGGCCTCGTTTGAATCAAGATGCTTTTATAATAAACTGCCTAGAATTTAGGCTTCGCCCACTAAATGGGTGAAAGTAACAAGTGGTTTAACGTTAAAATGTTTTTATTTCTAACCTAATAAATGTAACTACCGGTATACTATAGACTGTCTCTAGATATATAACGTTTGAGGCCAAACAGATAACCCGGTAGCTGGACTGAATTTAGATATAGGAGTAGACTGTACATGTAGTTAAAAGTCACTATTATGGACATATGACGTCATCATGACGTCATATCAATTTTAACCATCTTTAACATTTTCTTGTCTACAGGCATGAAACTTTCCTCGAATCAGTTGATTTGCCATTAGAAATTTAAGAACACTGTACAATGTGTTGGAAAAGTTGGAGTTTCCTCGTCTTTTGGTTTTTCCAAGTTGCATGCCTGTGTCTATATACCTACATGTACCTACATGTACCGAGTTTGAGATCAATCGGTCCAATAGTTCTATAGTTATAAGAATGTAACAAAGGAACTTTAAATTGATGTCACACAACCCCTGATGAGGCGTCATGGCAACAAAATTGTGTGGGACACATCTTCATGATCTTCTTAATAACTATGCAAAGTTTAAAGTTTGTAGTATAAAAACAAAAACAAACTAGAAATGTGTTTGTGGACAAACACAAGCTGTTTCGGATATTTGAAATACTCTGTGCACGTGATGAACACTTGATGAAGTCACTTCGAATGTCATCTGCCAAGTGAAAAGTCAATCAGACATATAGTGCCAAAGTATGATTTGAAGAAATACGTGTACAACACTCCCGATGCACAGTAGCATACACGAGTCCTGTTTATTACGTCACGATTTACTGTGTTTTGTTTACTGCCCGCAACGACGACTTTTACACAGTTGCACGTTCGGGTCGAAACTGGACCTGAAAAACAGCTCTCAAAAGTACCTTTTGTACTCATTTCATGACAGAAACAATAGTCGTTTTTATTTCATCACACCTTAGGCTACATATACCCGAAAAATGACGGAAATGTCTTCGAGCATTCCACAACCTCTTTAAGTTGATCGGATATAAGAAAGTGCCAAAGTGTACTGGTGGAAGAAAAACGTGTACAAACCATATGGAGAAAGAGTCTGAAAAAAGAGAAGGAAAAAAAAAAAAAAAAAAAAAAATCTTAACGAAAACAAGAGCTGTTTCGGTGTGTACACCGAAACAGCTAAAAAAAGTTGCCAAAGTGGCTTGTAAAAGGAAAACGTGTACAAAAACCTATGGATAAAGCGGCTTGGGCCATTATCAGCAACCAGGCCCCTAACAGGGTTTTAACCACACATTTAAGTGTTCCATCACACAACATGTATTATATTCTTATTAAACAATGGTATTCCGCCTTTAATTTCACATTGAATGATGTACCAGTACATATTTTTCTTTTCTAGGACTATACATCATTTGCTTTTGCTGTAATTTTCAGAAATGGATGGAATTGGGGGGGGGGGGGTGTTAATATACAGCAAATACTGTTACAGTGACTTTTTTGAAGTTTTGGGTTCGAAAATGCTATAAAAACCAAGAAAAACAATCATTTTCCTGTAGTCTGGTTCCCTGACCCCATTTAAGAAGAAACGGAGCAGTTTATGTACATTTGGTAATTGTAAGGTCAGGGAACCAGTCTAGCTGGCTTGTATAATCGTTCATAGGTGTGTAATCAATTGCAAACAAATGCGATGGTCAATTGGGGCCAGTATTTGAAGAAGAAAAAAAGTTTTTTTCCAACGCTGGTTGGCCGACCAGCGTTGGAAATTGTTACAAAAATACCACTTTTCTTGAAAATGACAGTATACCAGTTGCCATGATTTTACAGGATGCTTTACACTGTCATTCACTAACAGTCCAGCAAGGTATTTCAAAATAATTTGGTAGTTTTATTTTTTGATGTTTGCAAATGTTGTATTTTCCCTTTAAACAGGGCACAGGCCATGAACTCGCACAGCATATGTGGAATCCACCACTTCAATGCGTCCTTGCAAAAGAATTGAAAAAGCGTTTGATGATAGCAGAGGATCAGGAATCTGAACGTGCTCTCATCTGGCTGGAAATCAGGACAAAACGAACATGGGGGGTGAGATTTGTCAGCATTTTTCCTGATTACAGGATTTTTGAAGAATCCCTTTTGAATTGTGGAATTCCTGATCTTTTGCCTTTAATTAAGGTTTTTTTACCCAGTACCAATAAAAAATTATCATATAATAAAAAAAAAGAAATGTGTATTGTAAGGGGTGCCTTGAGGCACATACGAAACATACACCATAGACCCTTCATCAGTGGCACCCCCAAATACCAGGTGCCTCCAAAAAAAAAATCTGAAATTTGCCTCGTCAAAGAAGTGTCTTTTGAAAATATCTTTTTGAGAGAGTATTTAAACAGAAGAGGAATATCGATGACTATTTTTTAATTCTCTTAACTTTACTGCTTTATGAAATGTGTATACATTGGTAAGAACAAAAACAGAGCCCTCTAGCATCAAAATAGGTCAAGCCCCCTCCCCTTTTTCGAATTTGCAGCACTTGCGGTGCCCTGGACATTTTCGGACCGCCCTTGGTGCCCCCTCAAGACGTTTTGCCCCCCCCCCCCAAAAAAACATCCTGCCTTCGCCACTGCCCTACATTTCTGTGGCGCCTTCATCGACCCTCAAACCCTCTCCTGGTTTTTTTTTACGATTTCTCATTTTTCCCAAAAAAATTGCTGTTTCAATCTTAGTAGAGTGACTAGAGTCTTCCTTGAATGATAGTGTTACAGCAGAAACACAATACGTTATAAAGGAGAAGGACAAGGGTGATGAGTTTTGAAAATAACAAGAGCCTAGTCTAAATTGAAATTGAAATTGAAATAACTTGAAATTAATTTGTTTTTTTTTTCTTTTAATACTTAGGATGCATGATGGACTCCAACAGTACAAGCCAACACTGCCACAAGGCTGCATAATGACTGTCTCCTGCATAAGTCACTCATGGAGGAATAAAGGCATCCTTCTTTTCCAGGCAATACTCTAAAAGTTGAGAAGAATCTTCCCATTACACAACACGTGTCTTCTTCATTGTGATCATTTAAATGGTCCATCTTTTGTAACTTGTATTTTGCTTGGTAAGTGCTGGCTGATCTAGAGTACCGTTTGCTTGGGCAGGACTCAGACTCTCCCGTTTGAGACTGCATAAATTTAGGTGTATGTAATGTACATGTAGGCTTCTATATTTGCAAAAAAAATTAATATTGTACATGTATGTTAAGGTTTATTTTATACTCCGCTGGTTACAACGTCTTTTTTTCCGCATTGATTTAAGCAGTTCCATGACAAAGTGAACATGGCTATAAATGGAAATGATAGGCCTACATTGCATCTTAAAAACTGAGGGCATCACAACCTCAAATGAGGTTTCAAATTAAAGGAACACAATATAACCGGAACCTTTCATAGCACGGTAGAAAGGTGACGGAATTGTTCATTTGATGATAAAAGTATGAAATTTGGCACACAGTCAGAGTGTGTCATGAAAAAGATATTTGGCTATATGGCCATCACCGATTTGTCCCTTGAAAAAAACGCTTTGAAAAGTGCTGGTTATTCTACCTATGTTTTTTCACAGAAGTCTGTGAAGGCCCTATATTTTCTCTCCCAAATGACGTCACTTCCCCTAGATTGCCATGTGCATCGTCATTTTGGGTGTCAAATTTTTTTTAAAGAAATTTGAGCAATACGCATGCATGTTTAATAATAATAATAATAATAATAAATAATATTATTTATAAAGTGCAAATTCTACGCAACATATATTCAAATGCGCTGTACAACAATAAAACAACTGGGTATAAAAGCTGGGTGTTGATTAAAATCATCAGATACATTAAAATAAGAATCAGGATCAGAAGTACATTGTTAAAAAAAAGTATTACATACAAGTTAAGTCGGAGCACTGAAATTAAGGCAAGTAACCAAGTCACATTATCCAAAACATTGTATAGGCCTATTTTAAAACTCATAGGGGTTGAGGCCAAGGAATAGGAGTATCTGCACAAGTAAACATTTGCAACATTCACTACGTGGTTTTGTTGTTATTTCAAAAGTATTTAAGCAGACTTTTTTGGCGACACTGTATGAATAACAGCATGGAGTTGAGGAAGGCCACCTCGTGTGATGTGAGTTTACATGGAATTGCCAATTTACAGTTAAAAAGGTATATAATCTTGATATTTGTAAATGATCACTGAATGGTACTGAACTATTTACCATGGTGTTTTTTCAGTACTGCATACATGTGAGGAGAATACCTCAGTACTGATGTTTGACTGTTTGTGGTACATATTAGATTAAGTTTCATTATCGTTCAATTGTGTAGTGACCCATTGAATGGTTGTAGATAACTCGTAATCCATACCCACCATGCTTCATGTACTAGCTTATCAATTTAGGAATTTGACTGAAACACAAATAATGTACTGAAATATAGTAATAAGGCCCTAAAATGTGTCTGTTTTGAATAAGATTTGTATGTTAGATGCATTTTCTGCATATTTCACATTTTGGAAATCAGCAATAATGCACTGTTCCCCGCATGGATAAAAATTTATTGGGGTTTTTAATTTTAGATTTTTTAATTGATATTTATACGTGAACAGCACTAGCGCTAGCTCGTTAAAAAAGTCGAGAAAGAACTGGGACCAGGTAATAGTATCCAACTGCATCTTTCTAGTAAATTATTTTTTCTTAGACAATTTGAAATCAATTACTACCTAGAAAGTATGGAAATGCAGCAGGGAAATTGAGAAGTATATGTGTATGTTTTGTGTGTGTTTTATGCCCCCTTTTTACCAGATAGACATAATGCAATATAAGCACGTTTGGGGGACTTGTGCTACTTGCTCCATCAGGGCCCTTCTGTATATTTATTAATTGATTTAGTTGTCTATTTATTATTTCATTTATTTTGTATTTATTTTGTATTTATGGAGCCGAAGCTTGCCCTTGTATTCATTTATACAAATATAGGGACCATGAATTTTCCAAAATTATTTTCTTTTAAATGTAATATTATCTACCAATAGTGAAATCATGCCCCCTCATTTTATACACTGGATAATAGGATATACTGAAAATATACTGAAATGGCCTTGCAAATGACATTAAAAAAGAAACCATTTTAAAACTAATTTTATACATACTATAACATTGAAGAGTGTCAGGTAAAACCTCTGTGAAAAGTCCCTTTTGTTAAATTTCTTTTAATGTAATCTTTTATTTAAATGATATTAAAAAGTTTCCTTTAGTGTTTCATAATAATTTTAAAATAAATGAAACTCTCTTAGTCAATCCGTTCATGTTTAATGCTTCCATGAACAGCCTAGATTATTTACATGTATATAGGGGCCTACATTAAATGATGTGTGATATGCCTTATGAATTTTATTTCATTTTTGTTTCGTTGCTTTATGTAAATATTATTAACTTCCATAATTAATTTTTTTGGTAATTAAGATAAATATAACATTGTCATTGCCATAAACCTCAAATACACTGACTGATGTAATTTATAAATTTTGAGAGCATTTGAAGAAATATATATAATATATACATTGTAATATATGTCTTTCTCGTGGTCTACTTTCTTATAACACTTCGTGCATTTTGCTCACAAAACCTATTTCAAACTTTCAGGCTCAGTTTGTTGCCCGCATTTTCACGAAACGTGTTGGTATGTAGGAACTATTATGATACAAATACCTAGACGTGTATTATTCTTAGAGTTGTGTGGTGATCCATGGCATTCTGCTTTCCCTATTGGGCAAAATTTTGCAAAAGCCCAATAGGGAAAGGGATATTTACTGTTCCTGTTTGATATTACAGGAAGTATACTTTTTACATACAGGAAGTTCATGTGTGTTCGCACCAGTTTATTATAGGTTTTCCCACCCAACTTCGTAAACTTAGCGTCCCGGAATTAACGAAAGGTTCATTCAATTTATAGGACGAAATTGATTGACGAACCAGATCACCATTCAAAAAGCAAAAATGATCATTCAATTTAACTTTATGAGCACACGATTACACACATTTGTTATACAAAATTGCAGAGTCGGCATTCAATTTGGAAAAAAAAACATGCATATAGCGTTCAGATTCGTGGGGACTCTCCGCGGTAAGCGTTTTGGCATTCAATTTCGTGAATAGGCAATCATTTGTAACGTTTGTGCAATGTTTTTCATTTGATTTTGATCTTCAAATTCGTATGTTGTTCTGTTTGAACAATTCATGCAAATTGTATTATAAAAGAAAACGAGTAGTTTACAAACAGAGATCTCTCATTACACTGATAAATTGCAGTCGAAGGAAGAACTTGTTCAGTCTGTCTTCTCAGCACAAACGTTGAAACATACGCGATGGCAGCAGCTCGCGTGCGTTACATGCGAATCTCCGATGTCGATCGAGGTCGTTTGATTGAGGCGTTCCATGGCAAAGGCCAAGATTACCTGGAACTGGCCGATAACCTTGGATAAAGAGATCCACAGCTAGATCCATAGTGGCCACCTTTCAGGACACGGGAAGGTCTGATCAACTTCCCAGGGGCGGGGCACATCATTTAAAGATGGATATGAAGAACCACCTCCAAGTCATTCTCTAGGCGAACCCGCTCCTCACACTTCGCCAAATGAAGGAGAGTCTGAGAGAGAACCTCCCTCAATAGCCTGGCGTTTGTACTTCACCATAGTCAGGGCACTATCTCAGCGAGCCGGAGTCAACTTGCAACAGTGGAGATGCGACCTCTTGAGAGAGGTTGCGATGCAGAACATCGACACGATAACACCTGCCAAGTGTGCACAGCTGTATAATCACGTCCAACCTACATGCCCAGATGCCTGGCACGCCAAGAGATCGACCGCTGAAAATTTAACGCGAGATAGTTATGGAGCATGATGTTAACAAGATACTTTAATGAACTATAGGTTTTCTCGGTCAATTTCGGCAAATGAGCAGCCAATTTAATTTTTGTGCGTTCGAATTGAAGCTATTTTGCCTCTCCAGTTGTTACTGCGTTTCAAATTCAGAATTCGGCCATTCAATTTCGTTTTGAGGCATTCAAATTCCTATAGCACTGTGTTCAATTTAGCATATCGTCATTCTTTTTCGTGACACACAATCATCATTCAATTTAGCAAAGCTGGTTCGACTGGAGATTTTACTGATTTAATTTTTTTCAATTTCGTAAAGAGGCAAACAATTTCGCTTAAAGAGAATTCAAATAAGTACGACTAAAGAAATACGAATAAACAGATAAACTGTACTGGGCAACTGTTTCGTATCTTCACTTTAATTCAGGCAAACCTTGTTTTCTTTATTCATGCTTCCAGTAGACTTTACATGGGGCCAATGAGGTTTTTTCTTCTTCTTTGTTTTCTTCTTCATTCTTTTTTTTTGGGGGGGGGGTCTTTATTGGTTAACTGACCAAGACCTAATTTTGTATTGTGTTTGAATAGGGTGTTTCTTTATGTTTTTCCTGGTTTTTTATTGTTTATGTTATTTCTTCCTCAACCATCAATCTGTTGGCGTGCCAGACATCTTGGCATACATGTTTGGGTATGCACTTCACTGGGGTGATGACATCAACGCTCTGGATGGCTGCTTGTTGAAGGAGATCGCACCTCCACTGCTGCATGTTCATTCCTGCTTGCTGGGCAGCCTGTTTGTCTCCGACACGTTGTTGCCACTCAGGTAACCCAAGGATGCGTTTAACTGCAGCCTTGAATGCAGAGTGTGCCATCTCCGTGCTGTTCAGGAATGGGGAGTAGGGAGGGAGGCCCTTCAGCTGGATCATTGGGTTGGCATCTTCAGGGAGTTGGGCTCGCACGTGAGGCCTCGCATTGTCGTATATGAGGTAAATGGGTTCGTCGTCTGGGAAAACTGCATCACACTCTTGAATTGTGTCCGCAAGAAACTCCTCGAATCTCTCTCGCGTCACAGTTTCGAATGCGATTCGGTGGTGCACCAAGCCTACTTCACTAGAAACAGCGAAGGTGACATTGCAATTTCTCCCTCGTTGTCTGTCGACGACTCGTCTTGCAGCGATCCCTCGTGGAGCTCTACCCTGGGAGTGTCGAGTCCAGACGTTATAACCTGATTCGTCAATGAAGACTAGATGCGCCAGAACACCATGCTGCAGGAACCACTCACCATACTGGACGCGTTGATCAAGAACTTCAGGGGAATTTCTTGCATCAGGGACGTCCTCCACTAGTTTCAGTGTAATCATCATTCCATCCAAGGCCCTGGCTATGGTGGCAGTAAAAACCTAGGGCTTCTCTGGCAGATGCTCACTCAAACTATAGCCTTCATTTGTTGAAGTGTCAAGACGGGATTAGCGTCAAGGATGTCTTGCAGATGGTTTCGCATGTCATCATCCATCTTGCTGTGGGTTGCTCCTCCTCTTGCCAGCGTCTCTCGCCTTCCAGTCCTCAAATATGTTGCAACAATTGATCTGGCTGTGGACTTGTTGATGTTCAAATTGACCGCAAGCTGAAGGTAGTCTTGCTGGTTTCCCTCGAAGGCCTCAATCAACCTTTCTCGATCTACCTGGGCCACTCTAGCGTAGCGACCACGAGCTGCCATTTCTAGAAATATGCGTGTAAAACTGTAGCGAAAGCTCGTCTTCGAAGTACATCGGCAGAGTGACTCAAGTGCCAAAAAGTGAACCGTATTTATGCCTTCAACATTCTTAAGGAAACAAAAATTTAACAAAGCGTTTTTTAGATTGCACAAATTCCAGATATGACTGCCCAAAAATGAATTTGAATGACTAAACACACGCCTCAAAAAGCTCCTGCGAATTTGAATGCTGCTTTGTTGAATTGTTAAATTGCATGATTATTTTGTTAAATCGAATGACGCAACAGTACATTTGACTGGTCATAAAACGAAATCGAATGACCCTTTTCAGTAGCATTTGATTTCGCGCGAAATAGAATAGCGTAGTGGTTAAATTGGCTGCTCATTTTCCGAAATTGACCGAGAAAACCTATATTATGCAAAAAATGTAAAGACAGAATAACAATTGATCAATATTTTCATTTAATGTTAATTTTCTAATTTCGTAATGTATTTCTTTTTGAATGATTGTGAAAGGAAAGAATAACGCCTAAAGTAAAATAAAATAAAACGGCCAAAACCATACATTTATAACAGAAAGGATTAACAAATGAAAAAGGAGGGGCATGCAAAAAAAGGAAAAACAAAGGATAAATGAAAATTGGAGAGACAAAGAAGTAGTTGTAAAATGTGATAAATAAAGTGTGAAAATGAATCATGAGAACAACGAGCTGAGAAAAATCGCTCGGAAATGAATGCACGTTGATGAATTTGACTGCTGTTTTGCCAAATTCGGCCGGGAAAACCTATATTATTAAGTTTAATTAGTACATTGGGATGCCTGTCTCCCAAGGCTAGGTTTACCCAGGTGGTTTTAAATAAGGATATTGACCGACTGGTCCAAAGCACAAAACTTGGCTTATAAACTTATAGCCCTAAGATATTTAGAAGGGGTGACACCTGAATGATTCTTTTGGTAATGGTGCCTTATTTGCATTAATCGTAAATAGCCGCCATGTATTATATCTGTTAACATAATTTTGGTACTTTTTTTGGGGGGGGGGTACAGATTCAGGATTCCACTAGGCTCTACATATCAATACTTAAAAAATACCAATTTCTATAGCGAACAAGTTACTGGATAATTATGAGGACATATAAAAGATCCAAAAATGGCTCCATTATACTTTTAAGTTGCGCACGTTACTTTTCCCCGTATGTCATCTAGATAGTCTTGGCAAACGTCAGTGTTGATTAGGCCAAAAAAAATATACGGTCTCTGGTCAGACCGAAGTTTCGGAATCGACGCGGCGACGCGGCTTTTTTTTTTCTTCAAGCTTGGATTGTACAGACAAGGTGGGGTACTACTTTGCCTTTTTGGTGTCCTCATGTACATTGGTGTCCTCCATACTTTGCCTTGGTGCTCTCGATCTTTTGCCTTGGTACTCTCGATCATTTGCCTAGGTGCAATTTCCCATTCCTTGGTGCTCTGTGGTAAAACAAAATTGAGGAGGTGCGGAAATAGAGGGCGCTGTTGGAGCTACCGCGGAACATTTTGTAAAAAAAATAAGATTGACGCGCATGATTAAAATCGACGCGCGCGCTGACCAGAGACCGACTTATTTTTTTCTTTTGTTTGGCCTGAGCTTCAGATTCACAAAGTTTCTTACTTGCACAGTTACCTTGATAAAACTCTATGGTTATCCTGCGCAGGAACTTGCACAGGACCGAGGGAAATGGAGAGCACTGGCAGCTGCAGCCATCATGACTGATGGTTATATGCTTACATGCTTACATCCCTGCCACCATCAGTCATGATGGCTGCAACTGCTGGTGCTCTCCATTTCCCTCGGTCCTGTGCAAGTTCCTGTGCATTCTCCATAGAGATGTTCATATCCGGAAGAACCTTCCCCCACCCCACCTTGATGTTACGGAGGCCAAGCGTCCGGAGGAAAAACCTGTCTACATTTCACCGCGGATGTGCAAGTTTTTTTCAAAAAAATGTAACACCCCCCCCCCCCAATAAAAATGACCGTGCTACGCCACTGCTTTGAAACTCTTTTTCTTCTCTGCAACAAGTCTCATCGCCTCCTCTGATAACCACTCTTTCTGTTGTCTCTTTATGGTGTCCTTTTTGCAACTGCTTTTTATGTGATGCTGCAGATATACCATCTCGAAACTGTTCCCAGATTTCATTTGTAGAGGAATCAGGGCTTCAAATCTGTTTTGAATCTCTTTTTGATAGGCCCTGTCTTGCAAGGCTGTCTGTCTTGAGTTTAGCAACGTCAAATCTAAGTGTTTTGGGCATTTTCTTTTAAGTTGCTCTTGAGTTTCATCCCGACTGTAGCTATTAGGCCTAAGGCTACACATCTCTGTACTTCTGCTTTTGTCCTACGATTTATCTCACGATACTTTCCTCTTGCTGTGGCCAGAGCTGAATGGTTGGCTACAAAAAAAAAGTCAATTGCCTTTATGATACTGCATTTTTTGTAAAAAAATCTACCATTGATTAACATTCCAACATCTGGGCTACGCATTCAACCGAACAAACTATTCATGATGTATTATTCCACATTGTGTTTAAACTGACAACGCATCTGCCTAGATTATGTATACATTAAAAGATCTGTGTGATAAATGCCTACTGATTTTTATTTCATTTTTTTCATAATGTAAATATTACTTTGGTTAATTATTAACCAGTCCAAATATGCGTCCAAAGTGATCTGTACTCGATTGGGATTTAAGTGAACGTTTTACAACTAGGCCCTAAGTTTATAATGTATATAATCTTTTTGAAAGCATTTGAAGAAATGTATAATTGTGAATGCCATGTCTTTTGTGTAATTGTGTTTTCAACTTTTATTGATTATTGAATGATACGGAGAATCAAGATCGCTTATAAATGTTTGTACATTTTCTTAACGCTTTGCGAACATTGCTCAGAAATGTTTCACAGTTGCAAGTTTGCACAAAACGTGTTGGTTTGTAGAACCTATCGAGTGGTGTAGTAAAATAGCCTTCTTCCAAGGTGAAACATGCCGGAGCATCATTCTGTTGTCTCGAGGCGCAGCTGACGGGCCTACATGGATCACCCATGCATGTTTTGATAGAAAGGCAAACTTTCCAATTTCTTTTTCTCAATAAAAAAAATTCTCAAATTTTCCTCCTAACGTTTGCCTTCATATCACCGACTTTTTATTACACCGGAAAGAACTTTGCAAATTCTTGAAGTCATTAAAAACAATGACGGCCTACTTCCTGTTTGATAACGAAGACGACTTTTCAGCATCAAGGAAGTTCATGTGTGGTCGCACTAGTTCCAAGTTTTGTTTCAGAAACAAGTAGGCCTAGGCAGTCATGTGGTTGCGAAGGGCGATTTCTAAAGGTTACGTAACATTAAATTTATTTTAAATGAAACTACATGTAGGCTACACATATGTTCACGTTGGCGGGTGAAATATTTGAAATTTTATTTCTCCCGGTTGGAAGACCGTATCTTCACGCAACTTATAATGTTCCAAGTATGTGCTAAAAATCGTTGTGATATGTTCATTACTTTTCGTTGAAATTTGAAAAAAGGCCTGGCTTCGAGCATTTTTGAAAGCTGTAACATTAGCGTTTGCAATATTAATACGGTTCCTATGGTGTGCAGTGAAAATTAGGAGAAAAGCCTCCTTCACGAGTTATTGATAAATATCACCCTTACTGGCCAGATCCATTGGTCGATATACCGAGACCCACGCCAAAACATGCCGAATAACGCTAATGAATATGTCAATCTACCATACGTTATTGTGTTGCTTGGCCGAAATCGGTCAACCGTAGCGCCTACAGCGCTTTGCTGAACAATGCACGTGGGTTGGGTCAGAAGAAAATCCTTGTCGAAGTTTTCCATGGAGATAGTTCTAGTTGTAACACTAGCGTTTGCAACAAGAGATTAAGCTAACATTCGGTATGTAAGGCCTACTTAGATGATGTAAGTGTTCAACTACTCGTGAAATAACAATTTGGAGAAATTCCTAGAAATTGATATAAATACATAGATTCGGGGAAGTTTTCGAACGATTTCTTCCAGACTTGAAGGTCAGCTATATACCAGTAACCAGTATTGACGTTTCGGCATCGATGACGGCGATTTTTTTTTCACTGACATGAAGTTTAGAATTTCTTCTGCCGTCATTATTTAACATTTCAATCATACTGAGCATATTTTCTAAGAAACACAACGTTCAAAAGGCCATGTTTTTTTGTGGTGCATGAATTTCACTGATCTGCTACAGCGTCTAAGTACGTAATCGGATTAGCTTTCCTAATGACGACAGACGTTTTACCTTAGCAATCACATGACTGTAGGCCTAAGTAATTTTTGATGATGTGACAACTTGATTCCAGAGATACAAATTGAATTTTTAATTCCCTTCATGCAATCTTATAATAAGGGTGACGCCGGTACTTGGATTAGTCTGTAGTAAATCACAAGGCAATTGACAGGTAGATCACGCGTGCATGTGAAAATTCACAAGTAGCATAAGGAGCAGCTGTCCATGCATTTGTCACGGTTCATTTGAACGGGTTGTCAATCGAGAATGGATGACATCTGATAACAGTTATGCGGTTAACCTATACGGCAATGAAGTATTTTGTGGTTGAGCTGCGATTTAATTGTGGTTGACTATTCTTTTCAGGGGAAAGATAACGGTTGCACTGTGCATGTGGCTCTAATAACGCCTATCCTGCGAAATTATATTTGTGAAGTCAAGGGCGGATACAGAACACAATGTGGGGGGGGGGGGCCAAAAAAATTATGGTCCCCCAAAAAGTGGGTCAACAAAATTACGGCGTCGGGTCTGGGGCCCGCTAGGGCCCCGACATTTTCTTTTTATTATAGATACTCTGTTGTGCAATCTGAGGCAATTTCTGACCACTTCGATCAATTTTTTGGCCGGAGGAAAAGATGGAGCTGTACGCAGTGCCAGCCTTTATAGTGACGTCACCAAAAAACCAAAAAAAAAGCCACCTGGGTTTTTCAGGGTTTTTTTTTTTGGGGGGGGGGCATGGCCCCCGTTGCCCCCCCCCCCCCCCGGCCCCGTCCTTGAATGAGGTCTGGTCACTTGCTAGGTATCCCCCATCCAAATCGATATCAGGACGGGGGGTCCTAGCACCAAGGGCGTCAATCGCTACTCAAAAGGGGGGGGGGGGACCTACCTTGATCAGAACTAATGCGAGCGCGAAGGGCTTCGAAATATTTTGGCTATAGACGCTCTGTGGTGCGATCTGAGGTAATTTCTGACCACTTTAATCAATTTTTTTTAGCAAATATTATTTCGAGTTTGGAGTCATTGAAACAGCTATTCTGAGCTATAGAATCATATATAGGCTACAATTTTTATTCGGGGACGAAAAAACTGTGGGTGCAAATGACGGAAAGCTACGATTACTAAACCACAGAAAAGGTATTATATGTAGTTTCAGATTACTTAATTACCCCGATAAAAGTTAGGAAAAGTCACAAAGAGTGGTCGAAAACTAAGTGTTGTCACAAAGAGCATTCTTAAAGGGATCTGGGTTGGTGAGCGCCACTGTTGAGTCCGGGAGGTCATTCCAATGTTTCAGTGTTCTTGGAGAAAAAAAAGCACATATGTCGGAGTTGGAACTGTATTATGTGTCCTCGTCGTGGCCTTCCAGTTTTTGGAGTGATGTATTTGGATCGTCAATGTCCATTAGTCCATTCAGGATTTAAAAAAGGTTCGGCACTGTTTTCTTCTTTCTTCTAAGGGTGTTCAATCAAGATTTTTCAAGGTAGCAGAGATGCTCAGTATATAGTAGTGTCACGTCCATAGGTGTTTGAAACGAATCTTGCAGCACTTCTCTGACTCAGTTTTCTAGTTCTTTGATGTTCTTGGAAGTATGAGGGTCCCATGCCGCAGCGTAGTCATGAGGTCGAACAAGGGTAGGCCTAAGGTACAGTCTCTCTTTGATGGCTGATGAAGTATGATGGAAATTTCATTTTGATGAAATTCAGGATTTGTGTGGCCCTGATATGCATGCTGGACTTGCTTGTTCCACCGGAGGTCGTTGAAGAATATTCTCAAATACTGACACTAATGTCTGTTTCATCTAGCTGTACTCCCATCATGCTGTAATAAGATGTAGATCCTGGTGATCTTTTTCTAGTGATGCGCATACAATGTATAACTGTACATTTCTTGGGATTAAATCTCATTCCCAAGGTCGCGGCCCAGTTTACCATGGTATCAAGGTCTTTTTGAAGTATAGACGCTGTCAGGTGTCTGGATGGATCTATACAAGATAATCGTCAGCAAATAGATGGGTGGTACTGGAGGTCGTGGGTTGTCAAAATCAGTTGTGTCTCACAAGATCTAGCTTTTCTGAAGGCATGCTGATGCTGGATCAACGTTGGTTCAGGGGTCATTTATTGATTGATCGAGTCTTGAACAATCAGAAGCTATTAACTCTCCAATGAAATACCTCATCTTAATGAAATACCTCATCAAATGTGTAATGACATCTCATTGGAGAACACGACGTCCAGGAAAAACCAGAGATAAAAATATATCAAATGCTCTGGAAACCGGTGCCCAATACAGTCAGCGCCCTCCCCTTTGTGTTGGGTGTTGGATTTCACCTGGAATTGGTTGAATCCTAATAAATGTATATATACATTCTTGAACTCATAAAATATCTGTACAACGTGAGTCATTTATAGTATTTGCAATCAAGGGCGGATCCAGAACACAATTTTTTGGGGGGGGGGGCCAAAACAAATTTTGGTCCCCCCAAAAAAGTGGGTCAAAAAAATTACGGCGTTGGGTTCTGGGCCCGCTTAAGGGCCGCGAAATTTTTTTGGATTCTAGATGCTCTGTGGTGCGATCTGAGGCAATTTCTGACCACTTTAACCAACGTTTTTTTGAGGAAAAGATGGTGGTGTACTCATTGCCTGCCTTTATTGCGATGTCACATAAAAAAAAGGGTTTCGTGGTTTTTTTTAGGGGGGGCATTGCCCCTTTGGCCCCCCCCCCCCTGGATCCGCCCTTGTTTGCAATACAACATATAACAGTTAACTTAAATCTCAAACTTAACTACTGTAATATAAAGTTACTTTTCTTAAATGTTCAAAGACTTGGTTAGTCTATTGTTAGGTCTTGCAAAAAATATGTCTCTGGCTACAAAACTATTGTGTTTTCGAAACTGGGGTAAAACAGCTTAATTTAACCTCGGATAAACACTACATGTATGCTGGAACTAAGAAACAGTAAGGAGCAATAAGGAATAAAGAGAAACATTAACTTAAAAACCACCAGCTGGAGTCTGCAAGGTCAGGGATGGAACATAAACATTCATCCTGGCTCCCAAAAATCCCGGTACATACCGTTATTTCGTTTTACCGTTTTGGATTTCCTCAAAAACAAACCATTGACTATTTTGTCGTTTTGTAAAACGGTCGAACAGTAAAACTTATATCCTGTCGTTTGCATTTATTTCTGCCGTAGACTCTATCTCAAGAGTCAAGGACTAAAAATCCAGCCTACTACATGTATCCATCATTTTCGGATTCACCACCCCCAAATTGGATAGCATATAGCTATGTTACCAACTTCTTTATATGGCATTTTCTTGGACTTATCTAAAGCATTTGATACTGTAAATCACGATATTCTTATAAGTAAATTAGATCATTACGGAATGCGGGGAACAGCTTTGGACCTACTGAAAAGTTATTTGTGTAACAGAAAGCAGTATGTGTCATTTCACTCTATAACTTCAACCAGCCGAATCATTACGTGCGGGGTACCTCAGGGTTCCGTATTGGGTCCTTTCCTATTTCTTCTTTATATTAATGATATATGTAATACTTCAGACACTGTAACATTTTGTTTATTTGCAGATGATACAAGTTTGTTGTATACTTACGATAATGTCGATGAAGCAATTAGTAACCTAAATGTGGAACTTAATACAATCAGTACATGGCTTCTCGCAAATAAATTATGTATTAATGTCGTCAAGTCAAATTATATGATTTTTTGTGCCAATCAGTTTAAGTACACACAATCTGTTCCTCTGATTCTGAATAACTCAAGGCTTAATCAGGTTAAGATAACTAAATTCCTGGGTGTAACTATTGATGAAAATCTCACTTGGAAAAATCATATCGATGAAGTAGCAACAAAAATTTCAAAGAACATTGGAATAATGAACCGTTTGAAATATTGCCTTCCAAGTAAGATTTTATTAACATTGTATAATTCATTTGTTTTACCATACTTAAATTACTCAATCTTGACCTGGGGTAGTTCTCCATCTAAGTGTAACAAATTACTTACTTTACAGAAACGAGCAGTTCGTATAATTTCGAATGCTGGCTATCGTGATCATTCTGCTCCATTATTTGCTAAATTAATATATTACAATGTAATGACTTATATTACCTTAATTTCGGAAAACTAATGTATAAATGTATGCATAATTTACTTCCGTCATGTTTTAATTCTTGTTTTACCTTAGCATCTAACGTTCATGTATATAATACTCGAAGTAGTGCTAGGGGAAATTTGTTTGTCCAATTTAACAGAACGTCAATGTCAAAAAATAGTGTTATTCACCGAGGCACTTTGTACTGGAATAGTTTAGATGATTCTCTTAAATTGTTACCTTCACTATCTGTCTTTGTCAAAAATTTAAAAACTCATTTTCTCGAATCATATTCATAAATTGAAATTCCATTATTTTGTGTATTAATATTTAGGCCATGTCTCACGCTTGTCCTGTCTGTCTCACGTATTGTTTTGTTTGTCCTTTGGTCGTATGTTTGTCCATAGGTAAGGGCACAAAAGCGTTCTGCTTAACCTTATACCTAAATGTTGTCATTTAATTTCACACTTTATAATTAATCACTGTGTACATATCTATCAAATATTATGCTAGTGACTTTTTTCTAATGTATACATGTTTGTACATAATTGTAATGAATGACATCATTGAAATAAATGTTACTACTACTACTCACTTACTAATATATTCTTTGACTCAGTACAGAACCATTTTATGCAGTTTAGCTAAGGTTGTGTTGTATACTTCCTTTAGCTTTAGAGTTTTAAGTCTAAAGCAATCACTTGCCTTGTACATTCTTTGGACCAACATAACTTAACTTTCTGTTGACAGTTGACACTTAACAGCAACTATCTTTTTTTATATTATTATGCAGTTTCTTATTTGTGAATTCTTTGTTCTTCCTCACGAAGCAATGTATTTACAAAAAAAATTGTGTTTTATATCTTTTCAGGGTTTTTATATGCAGACACCATATTAAAGAACACACCAATCAGAGTATGCTTGTCTCGATTGCATAATTTCTGAGGGTCACACAATGCTACGTATGTGTTGCAGGCTATGGTTTGAGGAGACTTTAAGAACAAAACTGCAATCCCTTGAAGGAGTTTGAGGCTGAACCAACTTGCCAATAAAAAGAAAAAAATAATAGCAAAGTACCTTTTCTAATCGGGAAATTGCCAATATCAACAGAGACACACATTTTTTGCCCACAATAAAACAAGTGATCATTGTACATTCTCCTTGGTCCTCATCACTGACACTCCAAAAACGTCATCAACAACTCAAGAATGAGCCTGGGTGTAGGCTATGGTCTTACCACATGGTTAGTGTCCACAATCACCTTGATGAACATGACTTCATCTTTGACGTACGCCAAGTGGCTCAGCACCGACTGGGCGACAAACCGGGGATAGCCTGTGGTATTGTTCCTCTCTTTTTTAGGTCGGTCAAAATTTGGCAAGGCTGATGGATCCGGCTGGAAACTCCGTGACAATTGGCTTCGGCCAGTGTCCTGATTCAGCAACATCAATGTTACCTGTGGATGGTTTAAAACCAATAAATGTACAGGGATTAGGAGATAATTGGAACATTTCTGATAAATGATGTTCAGTCCCCTATCTCGGTCCAAAAGCTATGTTCAAGTTTTACGTATCTCCTTTGGGGTAACAGTTCAATATGCGTTTGTAGTCAGACATTTTGCGACTAGCTCTCACTGTACCAGTAACTGTCCAAACAAAAATGGATGTGCTTGGTCAAATTTTGCATTGTGAGTGAATTCTGAGTTAGTAGAAGGAATTCAAGTCCAATTTAAAGGTCTAATTTCACTGTCTATTATGAGCTCCGTGCACAAGTATCCCCTCAACGGTAAAGAAGGGAGAGTTGGGGGAGACCACTGGGAGAGACATTCGAACACAGTGACGATGCCCGACACTCACACACAGACGTTATGGCTGTACATGTATCTTGATAATATGTTAAGTGATAACCAAGTACTTAAGACATCCCTCAGCCCCTGTAACATAAATTTTTAACATTCACTCCATCAATGCCTCTCCAGCGTGACAGCTGATGATAGGGGTAATAAAAATATTTTTTTTCAAATACAAGTTCTTTTTCATACAAACATCGCCTTTATGATATTTCCGAATCCGTACAAATTCTGCAAACCTTTTGACGGAAGGGCCACGGCAGCAGTGCATCATAGTCACCCCGCATGATACCAAAGAACAGGGAGACATGAGTCCCTTTGCCAGTCCCGTCCCCGTTCAGGTACACACGAGCACACATCTTGTAACCGTAGCGACTGGTGTAGAACGGCTGGCTGTAGAGCCACAGGGTCTTGCCGACGTCTGCGTCTCTCTTGAGATGGGCCAAATCTTTGATCTTCCAGAGCAGAGTGCCATCATAGCTGGCCGTTAAATGCTCAGCTATGCCCTCGGTAAGCATACCCATGCGTTTCTCCAAGGTTGTCAATCGGGAAGACATGGCAGCTACGTGAGGATGAGGATGTGATAGAAGCATAGGTTAGTACAAATCTGAGTTCAGATTTGCTTGTTTCTGAACAATTTTAAAGGTAAAGTATTCCATCCGTAAATTTAGATTTCACTGAAATATCAAGTGAATGTGAATGTAAGAATGTCACAGAATTCGTGTATGTTTCAAACTCATGAAAACTGAACACACTTTAGTACATGGCGAGTCAAAAAAAGCGGAACCCAAACCCCAAAAAATATATTTAATATTTAAATATATATGTAGATTCTTGAAATCACATTTTTTGTTCTTTAAACGGATTGAGCAATTTCAGTATTTTTTTTCCGTCTAAAAGTAGCTTATGAAATTGGCTTTCCAGTAGTTATTATGTTTGGTGCTACAATTTTTTTAAATATGAAATATAATTTTGGGGGTTTGGGTTCCGCTTTTTTTTACTCACCCTGTAGTTCAACACTCAGTTTGGCATGTTTTCCGCATGATCAGCAATCTGATCTGTGTGTTTGAAAATAAAGTGTTTTTGAAACTCTCTCTATTTGTCACCTATGTGGGGTACTAAAATGCACTAGTGCACTGGACCCATAGGAAATTCAAAATAAACTGTGGCCACATACACAATGCACTGGTAATCACGCCGGTCATGGTAAAAGGTGCTGAGCTTTCTCCCGCACTGGCGTTACTGCCAATGCAGCTGGTCTGTGTATCCTGGATGGGCGTATTGCCGTTGTGGCTGGCTGTTTCCATGACTGGAAACCTGAGATTACGCTCACCATTGGCAGTGCCCAAGACAAGCATACCCATCTTGTTCTCCAAAGTAGTCAACCGGGAAGAGCTGGCAGCTATGGAGGTCAAAGGTAAAATAGAAGTACAGGTCAGTATGATTGTTTCTGAATATTTTAAAAGGTCAAGTACTCCATTTGCAAAAAAAAAATCTGATTCAAGGAACAGTATAATATTAATACATGACAAAATTTCAGCTCAGTAATATACCGTTTCACCGTACTTTTTAACAAAACCTTGAAAACAGTAAAAAGCCCTCCATTTGAAATTGACCTTCCCTTCCATCAGGGTTCAACTTTAACTTTTTTGTTCACTAGCCAGCCGGGCTACTGAAACAGACTCTTAACTAGCCCGCGGGCATGTTCACTAGCCCGCATGTTGTTGTTTTTTATATTGTCTCATAAACAACAATGTGCATATATGTAAAACGTGTATACATTATAGGGCCTGAAAGCTGACCCCTTTAGTGGCGCGCTTCAGGGCCCCTCAAAAAGAAACATTAACCTGTAAAAGTCAGAGTTTTTAAAATTAGTTTGGTATATTGATTTCTTAAAATAAATCACCATAAATCGCATGACGTGAAACAGCAATATCCTGCAAAAAAATTGACCTGTCACTTCCGAAAACTTACATGTGGATTCGTGGAACTCGATCACTCATTTAAGCATGACAATTTGTGGCATAATTTTGTGGCAGACAATTTTTTTTTAACACACTTGAAGGATTTATTTTCATTTACCAACAAATCTCAAATGACCGTTGATAAGAACTTTATTAATACGTGATCCAAAAGAAATCTAGAATCCATCAGATGTAGGTAGGTATTAAAATCTTCACCTCGTTATCAATTTTGTTCTCACACAAGTACGCGATGTGAAAACAGACGTCATCGAACATGGAGACCTAGGTATGAAAATAAGTCACAAGTAAAATTTGCTTTTACCCATTTCCAACTGATTTCTCATCTATTCTGAGGCAATTTTGTCAGTGTTTTTAATAAACAGGTCTTATAATTTAACCTGTTAAAACAGTTGATACAATTATACACAAATTGATAGGTTTGATTTCTGAATTTCACGATTTACTTTTTCCTGTCATTTCATCTTTGCCGTATCCAAATAATATTTGACTTGCCAGCCGATAATTGTAACCAATTCGGGTGATTCACAATGCAGAGCGCCACCAATAATTTGCCACGGAGAGTTCATTTTTCCCAGTGCATTGTGGGAGATGGTCGACAAATTCGCAGCGCGGGACATTTGATATTGTTCGTTTTTTCCGGTTAGTAGTTTCGTAAACGTATGCTTCGAGTATATGTTTGCCCATTTCTTTTCTTTGTATCAATATGGTGATTTTTGGTAAGATGGCAGAACGCTATGCCCCAATCTATAACAAATTTGCTCAATTGTCTGACACTCATTCAAACGGGCCATATTTTGTCGACCGTAAACTTGAAAAGTTGACTCTCCATGGCAAACTCTTGGTGGCGCACTGCATTGTGAATCGCCCGAAATGCAAACCATGTAATGTGCACTGGACCCATATGAAATTAATAATAAACTGTGGCCACATACACAATGCTCTGGCAGTTGCGCCGGTCATGGTTAAAGGTGCCGAGTCTTCAACGTTGTCAATCTTCTTCATCAGCGGTGTCATCTTTTCCTGGAGGAGGAGATTTGGGGCAGGTTATTGTCTTTTCTGAGCATATTCTCTTATAGACTCCGTGCACAAGCACCCCATCAATGGTTGGAAAAAAAGTTGGAACCAATGGGACGGGGACCCTGGAACACATTGCCAGGGGCAACAGACGGTCCCACTGCATAAGAACCAGGGTAGAGTCCATACCACATAAGGAGAGTTTGATTATGTCTCGTCATTTCATCTGCCTCCCATAAGAAGGCACATGTATGTAAACAAAGTGTTACAAATGTACGTCGATATATACATGTACATGTAGGTCTCAGGTCCATTGACTTGTAAGAAGTTAAAATGAGGACTTGACAACAACTCTGCAATGATGTACACCTTGAAACCTCAAAACTGTCAAACATAAGCCAACAGGATTGTGCATTTCAAATCAACTTCTTTTTAATTCTTGCAAGGAAAACAAACACTTTACATTCTGGGCTAAAACTTCACACGTGGAAAGGAACCATGGACCAACCTGCTTCTCGTTTTTAGCTTGTACCTGCACCTGCGCACTTGCAGTTGGCTTGGCAACTGTCTTTGCCATGTTATCCTTTTCAGGCTTGTCCGCTTTTATGATGTGCTCTGTGATAAGTTGCAAATGGTTGACCTGGTTTTCTCCCATGTGGAAATCCATCTTCCTGTCTCTGCGCTTTTCCTGAGAGTGACCCGATAAAAAAAGTTAAGGTCTATAATGATAAAGGTAACTACAAACTACATAAAATTACCCAAATTACCAAGGCCAAACCCACTGCATCGTTTGAGTTTTACTTAACATTCATAAATACCTAAGACAGTTTACCCATTCCTATTGGTCGAGAGCCTATCACCTGGCCGGTATTAAATGGATGATAAAGATATAGCTAGCTGGTCTTAAACATTTTTTCCAGTGTCGCATGAAATTTACCGTTTTATTGGTTGAATGTTCAGAATCCTCACGTAGGCAAGGACAATACTACCAGTGAGTCAGTATTTTAAAGTTTTAAATTCATAACGCAACACCCCAGGTGCATTCTGCGCAACATTGCGCAGTACGCACGACGCACGCGCCAATCTCCATAAAAGGAGTTGTTTACATCTTACTCGCGAGCTGGCCACTCCATTATTTAGCTAGAGGGGTGTTTCACAAAACATGAAGTGAATTTGTTGAACAAAATTGTGTTTTTTGACCAAAAAGTTTTGATTTTTTTTTGACCGAAAAGGTATTTATGAATGGGAATAAATAAGTGCTTGGTCGGTATCAATCACTCTGTTTAAGACCGCTTGGAGTCTGATAATTACCCTTGCCTTCGGCTCGGGTACTCCAAGCGGTCTTAAACAGAGTGATTAAAATCTCACAAACACATTTACATGTATTTCCTTATTGTAACCCTCCTGTGCAAACATACATTCTGTGCAAAGTTGTCCTTTCTGTCAAAATCAGTCAAGTGACTTTTTCTAACGCTTGAGTGCTCCCTGCCTACATAAAGCAGCATTGATTGGCTACGACTGTTTGCGTAACTCAATACAGCTGTGCTTCCAGCTGTGCCTACCACTTTCCTTCTTCTGTCTGTTGACTGAATTTGACTAGTAAGAGTGCTTGCTTGAAATATGAAATGACTGTTGGTAAGTGTGTACACTACTTACACTGAACTGGCATCCAAACATCTTGAAAAGGCAGGTTACAACTTGAAGAGGACAGTCGTGGTTCAGATGATCTTGGATCTGACAGAAACATTAAACCCAAGTTCGGCGTAAATATTTAATTCGGAGTTTTACAAAGTCTTGAAAATAAGCAATGGACATGCAAAAGTCTTTTAAAAAATTATTTTGCTGACTTCAACTTTTAAAAGAAACTTACAATAACAGAGTTATAAAAAAATAGCCACTAAAAGTATAGAGCCATGTGTTAATACACTGTATCCAACAAGAGAAAAAACATGTAATATTTATTGGGACGGTAATTCCTTCAAATTGAAAACATATTGCACATTTCTTCTTCAGGTAAGCATATGTGCCCAATTTCATGACTCTGCTTACTGTTAGCGAAAAACGCTTCAAGTAGCAGCAAATTCCATGCTTACGGTTGGCATATTTCATGGGTAAGCCAGGAATGTTGGCTTTGGCGCATGCGTACATCCCGTAATTAAGGATTCCTTCCTTACAGGATTAGCACTGAATTTTTTTGCTTGTTCGGTTAGCACAGAATGGTGATCGTAAGCACGGAATTCTGTGGTTAGCACAGCCATGAAAAACAAAACCTGCAACATACTCTTTCAACCATATTTTTGGGGTCAGACTTGGGATCGTTTCAGGCACACTTAAAAAATGTTGATCCATGTATGGCACTTGTACTTTAAGATTCTGCATTGCACAAAGACACACACACAAATCATTCCGCCTTCCGCAGCCAAGGCGTGAACATTTTTATCCAGATGGATAAAATTCAAGACCTTGTTTCTCCATTCAGATTGTTTCTTCTTTGGGTTGTTGTGTTGCTGTGTCGTTGCCAGTGAATGGGGATTTGAGCTCCATCAAAACAGAGATTATGATTAAAGGGAAGATACAACATTTGCAAACATCAAAAAATGAAAGAATCAAATTATCACGAAATACCTTACTGGATTGTTAGGGAATGACAGTCTAAAGCATCCTGTAAAATCGTGGTTCCTGGTGTGCTGACATTTTCAGAAAACTTGTATTTTTCCAATGCTGGTCAGCCCACCAGCATTGGAGAAAATTGGGTTTTTTTTCCTCAAAAACTGCTCTTAATTTTCATATTTAGTTATTCCACATTTTTTTGCAATTTATTACACACCTGTGAAGGAGTACAAGCCTGCTAGACTGATTCTCTGACCTTACAATTCCCCAAAGTCTATAAATTGCTCCGTTTCATCTTAAGTGGGGTCACAAGAACATGATTGGTTTTCTTGATTTTCCAGCATCTACAACCCAAAACGTGAAACAAGTCAGTTTAACAATATTTGCTATAGTTACTTAGGCCAAAAAGAAAAAGTCTCCGGTTTCTGGTATGGAGCTTACCCAAAAAGTGGTGCGGCAACGCGGCTTTTTTTTTTTTTTTTACCTGACTTTTATGCTTCAAATGTCAGCTGATGACTGCATATGGTGCCCGACTAAACTTAGTGCAAATAAATGGGAGTCCAGAGAGGCCACATAAAGCTTATTCTCGACCATAACCCAATCTAAAAACACGTTAAAATTGTGCAGCAGCAGGATTCCAGTCAAACCAGTGAGTTTGGCGGTTTTCAGACATCATCTTTCATTGAAAAAAAAGTTTTTCATTTTGCCGACGTGCATGGCTACGGCGACGCGCGCGCATACCAGAAACCGGAGACTTTTTTTTTTGGCCTAATCCTCCAAATGCATTTATTTCTAAAAACTGCAGCAAAAGCAAATGTTGTACATTCCCTTTTAAATGGAAAATAGCAGTTTCGTGGAGAATTCAGTATTCAACCGTCAAGACAAAAACTGCTCAAGGAGCCGCACCGCAGCTTCTCAAACATGCATTGTTGATTTTGTGGTGTCAATCCAAACTTCGCACCCATTATGAGGACTCTACACGTGTACATGTGCACTGTATATGCAGCTCAATTGAAACTTGCTGCTGTGCCGCAGAATGTTACAGATGCAATAAACTTGTGGTTGAAGGGTCAACGATTTTAATCCAACCAGTACGGCCAACGTCAACCGCGCGAATGTGCATGTGGTTTGCGGTCTATAACGTACAGTCTATAACGTTTAGGCCCCACCAGTTCAGTTACGAGTCTTCACCATACCGTACGTTATGATTCTCGCATGACGTGGGTAAGTTCAGGCACAAAGAGTGTACTCAATTGCCCAAACCAGATATTCAGTTTTTTCAGGTCTGTTTAGTTTTGGGTCGGTTCAGCACCCGATTTCACGAAGCGCTGCAACGCATCGCTACTCGAGTTACGACGTGTAACACGTTGCAACTCGCGACGCGTCGTATCTTCCATTTCACGAAAGTTGCGATGTGTTGAATGCGTCGTAAGTTCCTTGACAATGGCTTAAAACACGTCGCAAGTTACAACGTGTCTAGTGGTCATCGCAAAATGAGTAATTTCTAAGCCAGCTTTATGCCATGAACATTACATTAACGAGAACTATAATACCGAAGCAATGTGTGTAAAGTTGTAAATAGGAAATTCATTGAATAATTATGAATTAAACCGGAATATTAGAGTTGAAATTTCAAAGTAGCTTTACAGTCCAATGAGAGCTTGTTTTCCTTCAAAATTGCATCGCACGGCCGCCATTTTGTTTTACGTTTTAACAAATTTCGAGCTGAGATCCGACAACCGTTTGTTGAATATCAGACGACTATTTACTGTACGCTGACTAAATACATAAAACAGTCATCGAGTTGTGCTATAAATACACCTACGACGCGTTGCACTTACGACGTGTTTCGTGAAATAGATCGCAGGACGCGTCGCAGCTGCGACGCATCTTAGAGATACGACGCATCGCATCGCTGCGATGCATCGTAAGTTACGAAGAGTTTGATGAAATCGGGTGCTGGTCAGATTTTGCTTGATTTTGGTCGGGTTTGGGGAGTTCAGATATCTATTCTGATTCAGTTTCCATCACATGTATAATGTTTCGTGTAATTTTGCCCTGGGCAACCCAACCTGATGCACAACACTATTTCGGACTGCATAATCTGTCCGTCATGAATGGCTAAAGTCCAAAATGCTGAGTTTCCCTCGATTCTTTTCAGAACCTCACAAACTCACAAGAGAGATTTGTCACATGGTGCCACCGTAAATCTTGATCTTTTTGCTATCTTCACCTTGCAAACCTTCAAATTTACCAGTGGAAAAAGAAATTGAGACTTACTTTATTTTTATGGATGAGATGTTCTCCACAATTGTTTGGGCATTCATCCAATAATTTCTGACACTCCTTCTCGTGTAACTGAAAAACAAAACAAGTGACAACACAAAGTTGATGAATATCTAAAAAAAAGCTAGCGATCCTTAACATTTCAGATGTATTTTAGACAAATATTGGCAAGAAATGCTGATCAGAAAAAAAAGCACTGAAATAAATGTCCTCAAATCCCCCCCCCCCCCTTTTTAAGAGAAGTATTTATGATGAGTGGCTTTTATGATTTAAACGCAAGTTGTTTTGTACCTATGCCCAGGTTCCAAGAAGCAGACACAATGAAGACGCGAACACTTTCAGGAGACATTCGACTCCAGTGAATTTCGCTGCCTAGATTTCATGACGTTTTGTTTGAAGTATGAACCAGCCTTAAACCTACCTCCAGTTCATTCTTTACAAAGTCATCCCCACAGTATCTGCATTTTTGCTGCCGGAAGGCACATTCCTTTTCCAAGTGTTGGTCGAGCTGGTTTCTCTGCACTCGCTGGAGGCAACCTTTGCTGTGATGCATGCAGTTGATCAGCTCATAGTTGCACTCCTGTTGCAGATGTACATCCAGTGTCTTCAGTAGCATCTGTTCTTCGCATCCCCGTGCTCTGTTGGCGCAGTACATTTTGCCTTTCTCCATCTTTTTCCTCGCAAAACTGTCCTTGGCGATGTCATCTTTACTGAACTCGTCCCCGCAATTGGGGCATTTCAGACTGCCATCTTGATCCCTACATTCAGGAAGAACAGATCAGAGCAAAATCATGGCAAAGTTTTTCAAACCGTGAAACCAGTGGTGACATTCCAAATGAAATCCAGCAAAGTTGGAGATTGATGAGTGTGTCGTTGCAAAGTTTGTAGGGGAGGAAGCTCTAAATAAACACAACTCTGCTGTCTCACATCCAAAAACCAACAAAGATTTTTAGAAATTGTTGACAAAATCGTGATGCACGATCAAAAGGTTGTGCACAAGTTTTCACTGTTTGGTTGGAAACTGTACAAGGTTAGGTTTTGAAGATGCTTCTTTGGATTGGTACTATTACTGAAAAAGAACAAAATCCTTCATGCCTTTATAAAGACAAGAGAGCTTAAGTGCACAGACATGCTCAGCCTAATTCTTATCATTCATCTTAACTCATATCTACAAATGTTACTTACTTGACATATCTCTGTAGGCATCCATAGCATGACCTGCAGCCACAACCCGCCTGCATGGCCCATCGCAGGCCCTTCTTACAAAGGACACAGACGAACTGCTGGTCCAACTGTTCTATGAAATACTCCAGGGGTATCCCCTCGGTCTCCAGCAGAGACTGCGGGGGTGTGGCGGTCACTAATGGGCTGAAGCTGGGATGACCCGAGGGAGGCAGCTCACTCTGCAACGGGTTGATGGAGGATAGACCGGTGGCCATTTGGAGGAGATCTTGATGACACTACCAGGGATTAACTGTTTAATCATATGTAGTACGGATGGTTGGGTTCACTCTATCTCCTTGCTCGTGCGAGACACTTAAAGCAGCTTCACAAAGTATTATCTGAGGTTAGAAAAATATAACGAAGGTTAAAGTGACACTTCCATCCCGAACGCACCGTTTTTGGCTTTAGAACATGTTCTCTCTTACACATTGTACATGTACAATGATGCAACATTTTTGTAGTTAGAAATTAAAGATCCTTAAAAGGTAGAATAGGAAGACATTCACCCAACAAAACCTTGAAAACTTGCCAGTTATTAGAAGAATGAATTTTCGGGTACACAATTTTGGTCTACAAAAATCAAGCCTTTGGAGTGCTTCTCTCACTCCAGCCACAAAGATTTCTTTTTGAAATATGGCAATTCTGTGGTGTAGGGCCCTGTTCCTTAGAGAGAATGAAAATCCACAGTTACGCTTTTGGCGAGTCAAAACCCAAATTTGCTAGCAATTGCACCTAATTAAAAAGCAGAAATTAATTAATTGGTTACTTCTCATCGGCTGTTTTTTTTTCGTGCGACATCTCATTGGAAAACTCATAACTATTAGGCAAAGTAAAAAAAAAACATGTTCAGCATCGTGCCTTTTTGAAGAAAAAAAAGGAAGGAGGCCCTTTTTTCCCCTCCAAAATGGCCACCCAACCGGCATGACCGGGCTATTTTTCAAGATGGCCGCCAGCTGAATGGTCAGAATCTATCGGTTCTTCTGACAAGACATCCTTTATGCCAACATACATGATACAGGTTAGGCTGCATCACGCAGCCTGTAACAACAATGCTACGCAATGTGCAAACATGATGATGCATACTGCATGCTTTGAATGATCATCACATAATATTACAAATAAAGCAATTAAATACGAATGTTCTCTTGCACATTCATGCTAAGTTTTGAAAGCTAATGTCACGTCTAGATTATTAGATCACTATATGCCCGTTGTTGAATTACAAAAACATAGCCTATAAATTGACTAATCAACAGTTTAGTCCAGATTTTGGAATGAAATGACATCATCACAGTCGACTCTGCATGGCTGGCGCGTGGGGGTTGCACAAATTTGCATGCTAAGTACTAAGTGGGAATTTGGGATTTTAGTTGTCCACTTTGACTTGAGGTGCCGAGAGAGTTGTCAAAGTAAAAATTATTATTTCTGCTAGCAGAATTTTTTTTTTTTTAAAACGGGTGTTAATTATTATTATTTCTGCTAGCAGAAAATAGGTAATTAGGTTGCCCACTTTTGGCAATAGATACCACATGGAGTTGTTACTTATTAATAGAAATTACGCTCGTAGCTAGTGTACGGGTCATGGTTACAACAGTTATTCTCCGACGAAACGGCTACCCACATCAGAGTATGAGGTTGACTCTGAATTCAGAAGAAAAAAAATAGCACAATACTTACTTGCTTGCTCGTGCACCAAGTTCCTGTAGCGGTCTTTACACTGAGCAGTACTTCTCTAATTTCCTCCAGCTACACTAAAATTTCAATTAAAAAAATGCAAAAATAATATTAGCATGAATGCCATGTGATTGCATGGAAGTGTTTGAGTAGTTCTACAATAAAATAGGTTTGTATTGTGGCTTTCTTTACATTATTAACAATATTTAGTAATACTAAATACTACAGTATAGACTTAGCTTGAGAAACTCCAGCTCCAATGCTCAGGTAAAAAAAAATAACAGTTCTGCTTCCGGTTATCCCACCTACCCTATTTTGACAGCCAATACCCTAATTTTTTTTTTTGGGGGGGGGGAAATGTGGGGAAAAATACCTGAAAACCATCAATTACTACCTTTTATCTTCTGACTACATGCTGATACCTCCATTTGATCGTACACAAACAAATTGCGAAAAAAATCCCTACCTTCCTACCTTATTTTCAAATGCCATGTAATCAGAAGCAGAATTTTAATTTTTTTTTGCCTCATTGGGAATTTGACATTAGAGGAAATTAGAGCTGGAGGTCAATCTACTTGAAACAGAACTAAACTGACTACAATACGAAGAAAAAAAATGATGATTTCGGTGTCTTTTCAGGGGCCATTTTCACAGCCTCTGCCATTTTTTGACTGCTAGCTACAAAGTAGATTGACATCAAGCTCTAAATGTTGAATTCCCGATGAGCATTGGACACAGTTGTAACGAGTCACTGATTTTTGTGACTCAAAAGTTGAGTCCAATCATTTTAAAGAAGTGAATCCAGTTGAGTGGAGTCATTAGGTCAAGAAGGTCGAGTCGAGTCGAGTCGAGTCAAATATTTACCTCTTGTCAATTCGAGTCAAGAATATTTATATAATATTAGATGGCTTTGAGGTGGATACAAGAATATATTGCACGAGCTATGAATTTCGACTCGTGCAATATTGTCACAGCGAGTGCAATATATTCTTGTATCCACCGAAAACAAGCCATCCAATATTATTATTATTATTTATATCAGGCTGACTTGATCCGCAAGAAGCACAATTCAAGACACCGTCTTCATTACATCTTTTTCATTCAAACGTTTTGAAGCTGCCACTGTAATTGTTGACAACAGTGCGCGTATACCTGGCCTTCTGCGCACTGCATGCACGCGGCGTGTTCCGTGTTCGACGGTACGCGCACGCTACGCTCTGTTGAGTGGTTGACAACTGTGACTTTCTATGCTCTTGATCATTGCAAATATTTGTTCATGCAGCATGGAGGAATAAAAACAAATGTAGTAACTCGAGTTAAGTCATTTACCCTAAAGCTGGCGTCAGGTCGACCCGCGATTTGCTTGCGCCAATGATGGAACCATTGGCATCAAGCAGAAAATAATGCAAAATGCTGAGGTGACAAAACTTAGAAATTGTGTGATTCTGGAACAAGTGGCATCCCGATGTAAAATATCGCAACCATGCTCATGTCACCCACGATGCGACGATCCACCACGATACCAGTGTAGTATAGACAGTCATGTGACTTCTTTAACAATAAGGAAATAAATATGTGCTTGGCCAGTTCAGTATCAGCTCAAGCCATGCAACGCGCATTCCCCCGACATGGTCTTAAGTGTACATTTGTTCCCATTGTAGCGGAAAGTGTAGGGACTTGTAGCTAGTTTATTTACTACGTCATTCCTATTGCACTAACGTAAATTCACCATGTGTTGGTGACTGGGCGGAGCGTAAGAACCCAGTGGCTGAATGCACGTACGCTATTGGTTGCCTAAGGCCCATAGGTTTAGTACATGCATATTTTATGGTTTACTAGGAACCATCCTCAGTCCTGCAAATTCCAACACCATGTGGTAAACTGTACCCAAACACTGTTGGACTCTGATTATTGGTGGTATGCCAAACCTCATGTGAAGCATAATCAGTTAAATTAGTGCAATACACAGTCCAACAGATTCCAACAAACGCTGGTGTTGGAGTTTGACTGGATGGAGATAGTTTTACAATGTGTTTGTACGGCGTATACATGTTCACGTGAGGGCTATTCACGTCATTCCTACGTCATTCCTATATTTCCTCCAAAACGGACCTGCTCCCTTAGCCTTGAGGTCGCTCTAAGTGGTCTTTCGTCTTGGGAAAGCTTGGGTTCGGGAAGATCAGCTACACTCCAAGGCCAAAACAAAAAAGTCTCCGGTTTCTGGTATGCGCGCGCGTCGCCGTAGCAATGCGCGTCGGCAAAATGAAAATCTTTTTTTTTCAATGAAAGATGATGTCTCAAAACCGCCAAACTCACTGGTTTGACTGGAATCCTGCTGCTGCACAATTTTAACGTGTTTTAAGATGGGGTTATGGTTGAGAATAAGCTTTATGTGGCCTCTCTGGACTCCCATATATTTGCACTAAGTTTAGTCGGGCACCATTTGCAGTCATCAGCCGACATTTGAAGCAAAAAAATCAGGTTAAAAAAAAAAAAAGCCGGGTCGCCGCACCAATTTTTGGGCAAGCTCCATACCAGAAACCGGAGACTTTCTTTTTTGGGGGGCTTAATAGGTGTCAGACTTGGTCCCAACGAACTTTGGTTTGGCCCGGGGAGATCCCCGCCACACCATTCACAAATACCTATGAGTCAGAAAGTCAACAAAAGTCAAAAATTGTACATTTCCAACAATTTTGTTGAGCAGGTGTTTAATGATCTGTGTTGTCCCAAGGTCAACCTGAGGCCGGCTTTAGGGACTCGAGTCGAGTCAAGTCACCAAAAATTGTGACTCGAATTGAACTCAAGTCGAGTCATCGACTCGAGTCTGGCATTGGCGCTGGAGTTTTTGAAGCTAGACTTCCTAGAGTAGACTCAATCAAGTCAAGTCTCAACTCAAGGTTCAAGCCTTGCCCTTGTCATTAGTCTATTTTAAGTAGAATCATGTCTTTTAGTTCTCTCATCTCCTAAATACTCCGCGTGGGAGTTTATACAGTTTAGCTCGATGATCAGGCGCAGCCTACCTACCCCTGAATGTAGTCCGAGTAACTTGGACCCAACTTATCGCCTTTTTTAACATTTGGGCATGGTCTGGCGATCGCCAGACCATGTCCAAATGTTAAAAAAGGCGATAAGTTGGGTCCAAGTTACTCGGACTACCCTGAATGATACTAATTATTAATCACCATTATTATTCACTTGTGCAACAAGTTTAGTAAAAAAAAGTGCTCATAAATAAATTACAATAGGCCTAGTTGACCCCGTACACGACATAAAGACATAATCACATCCATGCACGATGCCGAAGGCCAAAAATCATGTACATGTATACATGTGTGGCGAAAATCGCCAGGATGCTTATTAATATCACAATTATTCCTTGCTAGCTTAGTATTTTAGTGCTTGAAACTTTGTATACAACTGACCTTTTCCCTAGCTGGAACCTTTAAGTTAATCTAATAATATTTGTTGAATTTATTCTTTGATCCTGTTGCAGTCATAATTCCTCAGGGCTGGACTCTCAGCAGTGCCTACGCTGACTTCCTGTTGTGTTGTTTCCACATGCACAGTGTTTACTGAATGAACGTACATGTACATGTACATGCTGTACGTTACCGTACGACACAACTGTGAGCCAGCGCATGCGTACTGCTGTGCTGTTACAAGCTACCGTAGATTGTTGTGTTATTTAGCCAATCACTGCAGTTGTATGAGATGCGCGTGTCGCGCGCGTACACGCGTGCAGAGCGCGTCCGCACTGTGCCTATAAATTCCACAGATTTCCGAGTATTTGGGTTCTGTTCCCTCTTGGAGTAGGCCGCGCAAGACCTCAAGACAAGACCTCAAGACCTATTTATTGCCCCACGTTTGCGTGCACTGATTAAGCAAGCAACCGTGTACAGGCTACTTGCGCTATTAATTGGGCTTTGTCGGCAGAAAACCACACGAGCGCTTTTGTGTGTGAAAATTCCGACACTATAGACAAAATATAGGAAACTACTTTATGCGCTGTAATATTTTGAAATTGTATAAAAGATTACAGGAAAAGCGGCCATCGAATCAATACGCTACGCACGCTACCACTGAGCAACTCATACCACAGTTTCATTATAATTTCCTTACTTCCTATAATAGAGGGCGCTGTCCCAAAGATATTCAAGTTTACTCAAGAAGATTAAATAAACTGAGTTTACCGTTTTGATCGGTTGAAAGATTATTACTCCTTGTGGACATCTTTTATTGTTCATTATCTTGTGGTCGTTTGTAAATAATTCCCCCATCCCCTCCAAGAATCCCGTCTCACTCATCGACTCTTCATTCAAGCTTCCGGCAGATAACTGGGACCCGATTTTATTTGGGTCTTAGCCCAGACTAATATTAGGCAAGCCGGAATCGTTACAATATGTACGCACAGTAAACGTAAAAAAAAAAAAAAAAACCAACCACCACCAACAACATGGGTGATGAGCCCTAGGCCTAGCTAAGGAACCCTAAATAACGTTGAATTGAAGTCAGCAGTGCCATCACCCACCAATAAAAGAATACGGTTTATATAAACAATGGGGGAAAAAACTCGAACACATCGCAGAACTTACATTACAAATTAGTTGGTGTTTTGGCCCCTTTCCTGTTCCTTGCTCTATGGTCTCACAGTACAGCGCAGCAGAGATAAGCGAAGCAAGTGTCTCGTCGTTCATGGCGCATGGAGGGCACAGTATGCAATGCATGGAGCTAGCTACCGGTAGTATAATACTAGTAGGACAATATCATATCATATAGAGTACTCGATGGACAATCACCAGCGCTGCAGCACGGCGCGCGCGATCACGGTCAAAGGCATTTAGCGCCCTCAGTGACGACGTGACTCCCTCCCATGCCGCCAGTTGTGCCAGTTGTACCGTTTGTGAGCTTTCCACCCTTCAAAGCTCCTTTATGACCATCTTTCTATCTTCAATATAAAAGTTAGCTCATTGCCAGAGTGAGGTCGATTTTACAGGTAAAATGGGAAACAAAAATTACCAACGGTTGTTCTTTTTAACTTACCATAAGTGAAATTCTTTTAGTGAGTGCCTTGATGCTCATGCAGCCTTGGCCTTAAGGCTACCTTAAGGCCGCCTCTAGGCTCAACCGAGTCAGATTTCTTAAGGAAAATTGGGACTTAATTGTATTTGTTACCGGCATCAGATTTCGTTCAAGGAAAAATGGGACTGTTACAGACATCTCAGCAGGGCCATTCCTCTCAATTCCCCCGATTTTTGTTACTGAACGAAATGCTGCTTTGATGTACATTAATGTTGCGAAGAATGTTTCTGTTTATTTCTACATAACTGGTTAAGATCCGGTATATACTGCCAATTAAAATATGCATTAAGGAAGTCATTGCACCAAAACATTCGAATTCAATGGAAAGTACGTAGGTCATACAGAACATTTAATTGCGTGGCTACATTGGGTTGCAAATATAACCTTTTAATTTTAGAAAAAGAAATTATTCTCCACAAATTCCTTCAGTCGGAGTAATACATGAGGTACAGCATGGAGGTAGGAAACAGTGAAGGTAGGCCTTATCCTCAGCTAGCAGAGCCTTTTCCTCCTCAAACTTTTCGCACACCGGCGCGCGCCCCGCCCATCATTTAAAAAAATGAGGAATGGCCAAGCAGATGCCTGTAATAGTGTGTCCCATCCTAATTCAGGACTGCAATCTTCTTGGGATATCCCCCCCCCCAAAAAAAAATATATATATATTGATTACTCCCTCATTCGCCTGCGCATACCGGTTATTCATTGCTATTTTCTCATTAAGTTAAACACTTCTCCAACTTCGACGCCGGTTTGATAAAACGAAACCCATTGTCGGGGGCCCCATATTAACATGTACTACTCTGAAAAGTTGTTTCCATTCCCAACCAAAAACTCTAATACATAAGCACATCTCTACAACAACATTACATGGATTAACATTGGAATTTACAGATGTCCAAGTCTTGCCAAAGGATTTTTTCTTCAAAAGATTTTTTTTTCAAGTGATGAACGATCAGAAGCTGATACATCTTTTACAGAACCATTTTTATCTTCGGAAGGCCCTGTCAGTGTCACGGCGGGTGCGGGGTGAGCTGGTGCCTTGTGTCGTGTGGTGTCCAACGGCGATAGTGGGCTGCCAGTGCCCAGGGCCGGCGGCGGGACTCAAACTGTTCCAACTCTCAGCTGATCTGTCCTGCGCGGCCCAGCGCTGGTTCTGCGCCTTCGTCCCCGGCGGTTGGTTGTATCAATTTGTATCCCCAAGCCATGCGGAGGCGAGACTGCCTGCTTCTGCGCGCTACAGCCTGCGCCGACGGCGAGGCCACATGCTGGTTTGCATGTGCTCGGAGATGCTCCAGACTCCCGCACTTCCAGCAACCGGGCTGCGGCGCTGCGACTGCAATAGCTCCCGCAGACTTGAATCGACGTAGGCGCAGCGTATCTGGTCCGTGGCCGTGAACTAAGGATTTCTTCCTTTTCGGGCCAAGGAAAGACTGCGCGCGACCGCCGGCCCAACTTGCTCTCCAGCACCCGATTTCACGAAGCGCTGCGACGCGTCGCAGCTCGAGTTATGACGTGTAACACGTCGCAAATCGCGACGCGTCGTATCTTCCATTTCACGAAAGTTGCGATGTGTTGAACGCGTCGTAAGTTCCTTGACAACGGCTTAAAACACGTCGCAAGTTAAGACGTGTCTATTGGTCGTCGCAAAATAAGAAGAGTCATTTCTAAGCCAGTTTTATGCCACAAACATTACATTAACGAGATTATAATACCGAGGCAATGTGTGTTAAGTTGTAAATAGAAAATTCATTGAATAATTATGAATTAGACCGGAATATTAGAGTTGAAATTTCAAAGTAGCTATACAGTCCAATGAGAGCTTGTTTTCCTTCAAAATTGCATCGCACGGCCGCCATTTTGTTTTACGTTTTAACAAATTTCGAGCTGAGATCCGACGACTCTTTGTTGAATATCAGACGACTATTTACTGTACGCTGACTAAAGACATAAAACAGTCATCGAGTTGTGCTTATAAATACACCTACGACGCGTCGCACTTACGACGTGTTTAGTGAAATGGATCGCAGGACGCGTCGCAGCTGCGACGCATCGTAGAGATACGACGCGTCGCATCGCTGCGATGCATCGTAAGTTACGAAGAGTTTGATGAAATTGGGTGCTGGCTTGCACCAGCTAGGCCTGTCTACGTCTGCCTCGCTCGGCCGTGAATCCTGACCCGCGGCGCCTCTTGGTGCGTTCGGTGCTGACCATGTGCAACACATCCGCAAGCACTGTCAGTGCCACTGCCGTGTACCTGCCAGCATATGACGAGGCTGAAAAACTGCTGCGTGCCCCGGTGTCGTACTCTTCGGGGATCATGAGCAACTACGTGAGTGCGGTGGTAACCTCAGTCATTGTCTTGACCATGCACGCCGCCCGCCACTGTAACTGAAGATCCGACCCGGACCCTCTTCGGTGTGTCGGTAAACTGCTCGACTTTCTCCGCCTATGCTAATGTAAGCCCAGATTTAGTATCCCAATTAACTTTAATTACAGTAGCCTTACTTATTACCCGTTGACATCTTTAAGATTATTTTAAATTACTTTGTGGTCCACAGAGACACCCTGTCTCCATTTGTGTGGTCACACTGGGCTCGTAGACCTGTAAAACCACATCCTAGATTCCTAGTATTTACCGTCCTTGGTTTAATTCACTTATAGTTACACACAATCCATTGTGTTCCATTCCTGTATTTAATGAGCCCCTCTCCCCCTCAGTCCTCACTTTATACTTTCCACTTTCTCCGTTCACTGTCTCTCTCTCTGTCAAGTGATTTTAGTTGGTGCTCTCAATAAACACACCTAACCCTATAATCCTTGTCACGAGTTTTATTCCTTCAGTGAAAGTATCTTCTCCGTCTTCAACTTAATGATTTTGTCCGCTCCGGCTACAGTGTACGCGCTACTAGGAGACATATTATTCTATACCTCCATGTAACCAAGACTCTCTAGGACTGGTACAACAACCTCCTATGAAACAAAATAACTTGTGTTACACTACCATGCAGTGCCACCACGACTGCTGATTTCCAGCACAGAAAGGTACAGCCGCACAATATGCATGGTAACCTGTCTCTTCAATGAGCGTTGTTATATACACCACAGCCGGGCCCAGGCTGCGCTGGACAATTGCAACGTCTTTATTGCGTACGCGTACGACTTCTGCTGCCGTAGCCAAACAAATTACAACAATGTTTTCATATTTTTACCTTATGGAGGAAGCTGAAATTTCGTTTACACATTCCTTGTGTCCAGAATTACAAAGATGCTTGGTTTAGGAAAGGTAAATATGTCGAAGGGCGAAGTATTTACAGAAAAAAAAATCGTAGATCTACGCTTTCGTCGTAACATCCTCAGTATAGTGCACTGCCGCCCTACAATGTCGTTTCAAAACTTCCTTACAAGCTGCCGTATGACAGTTGTAAATTTGGCCAATCATTGCCTTCCATGGGGCTGGATCAATGCTGGTTCAGGGGCCATTTATTCGCTTGTTCTTTGAAGCCGGTCATTATCACCGTGAATGCACGGCCACGTGATCGAGTCTCGACCAATCAGAAACCATCAACTCTCCAAAGTATTTATTAAATTGTATTATACAACACCTGAATAAATCCCTGTCATCTGATTGGTGAATTGTAGATCACGTGACATATTATTATTCGGTATAATGCACGGTGACCATGCGTTATCCCCATGCGTTATACCGTTTCACTTTGCGCTTGTTCCATGACGCGGTATTTGCGTGCAAAATGCATGCTGGTGTGCGCATTCAATCTGTCACCTCATGAAATTATTCTTACCATCGCACTCACAAACATTCGTTATTTGTATATTAAACATCTGGCGTCTGGCCTAACTTTTCCCACGTGTCTGAACAAAAGAAACCCAAACAGTCTATTAATCCGATTAGTTAGCGACTTCGTCATGCACAGTGAATGGCGCTTCCGATCTAGTTATTTAATCTTTGGATATGGGCGCACCTGTGACCCGGTGACTATGTGAACAAAAGCAACAACCGAGTGATACACAAACTGTCCGTTACAATATTTTCGAAACAAAACGGCGGCTTCCAATTTGATACCGGTATACTCACATGCGGCGGGGGTATATAGGTAGGCCTAACAACAGGTTATGTAAACTGAAATCACGCCAGTGAGTCTACTGACGTCACCTTGCTCAACAAACACAGAAAGAGGTCATGTGCGGGTTCAAATTTAGATATTTCACCACGAATGCCACGTAGTTTGACGCAAACCTGTATAGCACTGATTTTCAGTGTAAGGTTGGACTTGTACTCCGGGAGAACAAAGTTGTCTTTTGTAGACTAATAGTAATACGACATCAGAAGTTTGAGCATCAACAAACGGGTGAGTTTCTTGGACTTCCCGAGTGAGTAAGTACAGTGCACCCTTTGCCCAACGAATTTTCACGGATGGGGGATACAAAGTGATTGGAACGCGACGCCACCCGCCGCGGACATCGCGCCCTTTCATCATGTTCATGTCCCATTTTTTTTTACCGTGAAGCTATTAGGCCTACATGTAATGCATGTAATGTGTGTAGTCATATCTAGATAGTTCGTTCAGATCGCAACTAGAAACACTACACACACACACAAACACGCGGATTTTAAGGCTGAATTATTTGTTTTTCTGGGGGGGGGGGGACAAATTATCGTTCAAATAGACGCACTTTACCCATAAAGTCTTGTGCTATAGGCCAAAGGGTTGCATTCAGTTTCGTTATCGTGCTTCGTTCTTTTTCACTTAAGTTCGTTGTCATTCCATTTGGATTTAAAGGCATACAAGAACACAATTTCATCCATCGAGCGCCTGATTTGGTATCCCTCGTTTTGTTTATTATTGGAATCATCAATTTTAACATTAATGTCGTGTTCAATTTAAAATGACTGAGTTGAGTTTGCGTATGGCAAGTCAGTTACAAATGTATTTACTTTGAATATCTAGATTGGAATTCGCAACCATTTTGTATTGACCATTATATAGAGCTTAAAAATAATGGAACCCGTATCGGAGAGTTAATTAAGTCAATAATTGTATATTTCCTCCGAAGACAAGGGTTACCGTATATTCGATCGACTGCGTGTCGGTATGTGCCTCTTTTTATTCTCAAATAATACTTCCTACAAGATTAGCAGTCAGAAAATTTACAAGTTCAAAGTCAGACAACAGCAAGTACTGCCAAAATGTTTGCCCACGGACCTAGATAACCCCAGACCAATCCGTCGATTGACCTTTGCATAAAAAGGTTAGTGGGTGCGTTCACCAGCTTCCCCGTGTACACACGGGGTCACAAAATGTTGTGATCACTGGGCACCAGGTTCCTTATTGTTAAAAAAAATAACCCTGAGAGCGAGAGAGAGTGATGTGTTGTAATAAGAAACCAGATCAGAAAGTAATTCTCGAAAAATAAGTCAAAATGCAAAAAATAACCACAGAAACGAAATTGATAGCAATCATATAATTGTACCCGTGAAATATGAATGTTTCAATTCATGAACCTGGCTTCGTCATCGACCTCTTGAATCTCGCTTTGTCGAAGTTGCAATCTTCATGACCAACTGAGTTTGAATTTTGTCATGTGAATAAAATCGAATGACTGTTTTGACGATGCAATGCCATGATGATGATCACTTTTTGCTCTCCTAACTGAATTTGACCCATGAGTGTTTTATTTTAACAGAAGAACCGGATTTCCGATTTTCTGATTTTTTTTTTTTTTTAATTTGGCGTCACCAACCCATATGCATCATTTGGAGACAATTCTATAATCTGAATCGTTATTTTATGGAGTATTTCAATTTCTACATGTTAAATTAACTGAAAGCAGTTAGTATGGTAAAAGGAAAAAGCATGGGACACATTTTCAGACTCTCTGTTATTGTTGGTTTGAGAAAATATCTTTATTTTCTGCACAACTAATAGGTGCAAATCATGGCTTCTGCATCAATGGCTGGTCGCATCTTTCTGGTAACGGGAGCCTCGGATGGCATTGGTAAGCACACGGCTCTACGCCTGGCCCAAACTGGGGCGACGGTGCTCATGCACGGCCGGGACACGGAGAAAATCTACCAAGCCCAGCGCGAGATCGCCCAGGAGACCGGCAACAAGTGTTTGGAGGTCTACACTGCCGACTTGGCTTCCCTCCAGCAGGTCCGCGAGCTATCCGAGGCGATTCACAGCAAACACGACCACCTGGACGTCCTCATCAATAACGCCGGGATACACAAGCCAACCTGGGTGCAGTCTCATGACGGGTATGAGATGACGTTCGCTGTTAATGTCCTGGCACCGTACCTGCTGACCTCCCTCCTGATGGATCTCCTGAGGGCTGGCAAGGCCAGCCGCATCCTTCACGTCAGCTCCATCACCCACGCTGCTCTCGAGGAGTTCAAGCTGGGTGACTTGAATTACAAGCAGAACTATGGCGATGGCTTGAACACCTCCTACGCGCTGTCCAAAACCTGCGAGATCATGTACACCTACAAGACGGCTGAACTCTTGAAAGGTAGCGGTATCACCGTCAACTGCCTGGATCCGGGAACCGTCAACACCAATATGCTCCTGAAAGCTTTGGGCCCGATCGGAATGCCGATCAAGGATGCCAACTTCGAGTACAGAGCGGCCACCGACCCTGCCTTAGATGGGGTGTCCGGCAAGTATTTTGTGGACGACAAAGAAACCGAATCCTCGGCCGTTTCCAACGACAAGGATCTGCAGGATAAGCTGTGGGATATCTTGGTCAAGATTACCGGTGCGGTGTATCCAAATCAAAATTGAACCGACAAGTGGCACCATCAGGATCGAGAATTTTTGAAAAGTGGAGGGGATCTCCAAGGAGAAAAAAAATAATATAGTTTCATATTATATATGTGTGTGGGCAAAGCTTCAATAATGCATGCTTAGAGCAAATGAATAAACTGAGCTTTATAATAGGTTCTTGTCAAAACTTCACTCATCGTGGTGAAAAAAAAATCATTGTAACAGGACAGTTCAGTGGTATAATGGTGCACACGATAAATACAGAAACAGTTGTACCACACTGCTCATATTTCAGGCTATTGAAGCCTTCTTTATTTAAAAGCTCATGGATAAACTCACAAACGACCTAGCCTAGGCCTGAATAAAAGACTTGCAGCAGGTCAGAGGACAAATCACATTCCACGCAAAAGCGAAAGCGAAGTGAATTTCATGTAAACAAATGGATTGTCATTGTGACGTTTGCTGTTACCCAAATGAATTCGCTTCGTGTGAGATATGCAATGGCAAATGGGAATATACAACATTTTTAAACATCGAAAAATAAACTACTAAGTTTTTACGAAATACCTTACTAGGATGTTGGTATTAAAATGACAGTCTAAAGCATGTTGTAAAATTATGTCACCTGGTGTGAAGTCATTTTCAAGAAAATGGTATTTTTTTGTATACATTTCCAACTACGGTGGTCGGCCGACCAGCGTTGGAAAAACCTAACTATTTTTCAACAACTGCTCCAAATTTACCATTTTTTCCCCAGTCCTTATTTTGTTTGCTATATTGGTTACATGTTCATGAACGGGTGCAGGCCAGCTAGACTGGTTCCCTTGCCTTACAATTTTCCATTATCTATAAATTGATCCATTTTATCTTTTATGGAGTCGGGGAACCAGACTATCAGAAACATTTTTGTTTTTCTTGGTTTTTCCAACCTTTTCGAACACAAAACTTCAAAATGTCAGTGTAACAATATTTGATCTATTATACTAACCCCTCAAATAGTTCATTTCTGAAAATTAGCTCAAAAGCAAATGATGTACATTTCCTTTAAGACCCATATGCTCATGTATTATTTATATTTCATGCCACACTTTGTGGGGCATGTGTGGTCTAGCGCTGGAACACAGGATTCATGATCGTGAGATTGAGGGTTCAAGCCCCGCCTTGACCATGCGTGTTGTGCCCTTGAGTAAGGCGCCTTTACCTCAGTTACTCATCTCAAATTAAATGGGTGCTAAATGGGTACCGGTGTCACATGAAAATCCGACTCCTATGAAAATCGGACCCCTTTTCCCTATTATTGGTTAATCCCTCTCACGTGACCGGTCACTTTCCTAATTACCATTCTTACGCATGCGCGGTATTACCAATGAGTCCGAATTTCATTGAAACGTAAATTCTCGCTACACAGGCATTACTCAATGCTGGGAATGTAACAGACTCGCTGTGGGGGAGGTGGGACAATCCCCCCACAGCAGCATTTCATGGACTGGAGTCTGGCCCAATCACTTCGAAAGAGAGATGGGCACTCCGTTCCTGTGAACACAGGTTCGTCCCCTTTACCTTTACTTTACCTGCCACTCTTTGAAGGGGGTTTCCTTTTAAAATTGAGGCTTCGGTGTAAAATACGACTGTAAAAATTGATAAAAGTTGAAGAAACTTTCCATCTATTTCCAGAATATCAACTGTACAGACAGTGTTGTAGTTGAGTCCATCACAAGTCAATCGTCCAGTTCCAAGCCGTCAAGCTAAGTAAATGAACTGCAACAAAAAGGCACTCCTTTGTTACTGTACACTACTGTGGGGGCTGTGGTCCAATGGTTACGGTGTTCGACTTGTGTGCCGTGGTACGCGGGTTCGAATCCTGACGGGGAACATGGTCCTTGTGGCAGGGCCACAAGGACCATGTTTACCATTATTGCTTTGTCCTTCGGATGGGACTAAAGCCGTAGGTCCCAGTGTTGTGTAATGCACGTTAAAGAACCCAGTAACATTTATCGTTAAGAGAAGGGATTTGCCCCAGTGTTTCTGGCAGTGGCTGCAATATGGGCCACAGCACCTTGTATACCCTGTATAAAAGGTGCTACAAAATGGGTTTCATAGTTCTCATAAAATTCATGTCTTTTAAAAAAATAGACATAATTACCAGCGCCCTGAGTACCTAACTGTTGGTAGATACGTGCGCTATATAAGACTCCGGTATTATTGTTACTTGTAACTCGACTTCTGCATTGACTTGTGACCTGATTTGTGACTCAGCTACAATATTTGTGTTCATGTTCATGTTCATGTGAGTTTCCAAGTTAATGAAAAAGGAGTACAAAGTTTCCCTGCGTAGTTTGGTTCATGCGCATAGCTCAAGTCATCATACGCGCTAACCAGGCAGATGTCATCACACTTCGGTACTGGGTTATAAACTCGTAACTGAATACTTACAAACTCATAACTCATAAAGATAAATAATGTCCAGTGTCACAAAATGTACATTTTCACATCCACGCTTGACATTTTGCGTCCCTTTGAGTTGAAGCCAGAGACAAAATCATGGTTTCGAAAATGGTTGAAGATTGTGCTGATACCAGAAGATGTGTAGATAATTCCTGAAGAAACTGAATCCACAGTTTTTGTCTCCATCTCAGATAATGGCGTACTGCTCATAGAGAAGCTCTCGCACTTTGAAGTAATCTGGACTCAAGCAGCCCTCTAGTGTTATCCTTCCAGAATCGTTCTGCACAAAATGAACAAGATCAACAAAAAAAGTCATTTTTGGGGTGTTAACTTTTGGTGCTTTTTCAGGTGGGTTGTTTCTCAAATGAGTGGCAATAAACAAAAAAATGTCATGTTAACACCTCACTCTTTTGGGTCTTGCTACACATTATTAACGGAAAAGAATGGAAAGACCTATGCAAGTAACTGTACAGTCCAAACATGCAACACCCTTCATATGATCACTCACGGCAAAACAAGTTACTGAACCAATTTATACTGAAGATTTGAATTAATACAAAGTCTGCCGTTTGAAACAGTAGTGAGAGACTACATGTACATAACAAGATTGATTTTTTTTTAGTTTTGAAAAGAGTACAATCTCAACATAAGTGATGTGAAAACCACATGCTGATACCATCGTTAGTTCAAGAAATATGGAAGTCGGAGCACCAAGAGATGTGCTGAAGTGATGTGATGGAGAAGCCCTATTGTGGCCTGAATCTCCAAAGTAAAGTTTCAGATAAACAACTCATTTAGCTTGATTGCATCACATATTATATTAGCTATCAATCTCCATTTTGACCTTGCTCTATTCCTCCAAAAAGAGCAGGAGGTCAGGTTGGCACAGTGGTACTTGCCTTCCACCACTGTAACTGTGTGCAAATCCTACCTAGGCCAACACGTGGATTTGGTTTTATTAAGTCCATTCCTGATTTTGTGGGTTCTCCTATAATGTAGTGATCTAAAAAGTAACTGTAATTATTATGCATGGCATGTGAACAGCTGCGCAAGTGGACAGCTGCGTGCGTGCGCGCGTTGGGGTAACTGCGATAATAATTTTATTATTTTGTTCTTAAAAAGGAGGGAGAGTTGGCATCGGGTGGCGGAGGAGGACGGTTGGTGATGGCTTGTATTGGAGTTGGTGTTTGGTAGGGAAAGAGAAATGATGTATATTGTAGTGGGAGCTATAATAAAGGTTTTGTAAACGCAACTGAAGTGTGACCGACTGTTTTTTTGTGCAAGACTGAATCTTCCAGAAATTCCCCTCCACCACTTCACGCGAAGTTTCGCGGGATTCGTTCCTGTTTACGACGCTTTACACTAAGAATATCATTCCAAAATTCTCTTCCAAACTACAAAATGGAATATGTCCTCACTGAGTCCTCTAACACCCATTTCAGACTGGCGTTCCAAGGTCACACTGAACCGATTTATTCTGAAGAATTGAATTAAGTACGTAAAAAATCTTGCGTTTGAAACAGTGAAGAGCGACTACATCACAAGATTGAATGTGTAAGTCCATCGGGATGACTCCAATGTTTAGTTAACGAAAAAATAATACGTAAGGTTGAATATCGGAAACCAAAATATACTTAGTTCGACTTGAGTTGCTCTTAAAACTGTTTTGGTTTGGCGAGAACACCAGTCTGATATGGGCGTAAGTTCTTCAGTCAGACTCTACAAGCTTCTGATCCAGAATGCCTTGTGAACTTTTTAGATATCCTTGATTTACTCATTCCCATAAAAAAAAAGTAACGAGGGATTTGTCAGTGTCTTACCCTTTTGATTGCCACGACTGAATTGCAGACCAGCACACCGCCATTGAACTCCGCCTGTATGCCGTTGCGTGACATGACCTGCTTGAGATCTTGAAATTTGGGAGCGTTCACAAAGACTTGATAATGGCCTGGAACCTGCAGGAATACAAAATAAAAAGTTACATGTAACCAGATCGCACAAAATGAGTCTTAAGGACAACTACATGTATCTCACTTGTAAGTATTGTAAGACTTTTGATAATTTGATTTATCACTTGGTTTTAAGGAGGTAGGTTTGCGGGGTGCACCTCTTTTGTGAGTAAGTGTTGGCTCCGAAGAGAGCTGGTGAGTAAGATCTCGACGTTTTCAACAGTTTACTTTGTCTGTCTTCAGGAGAGTGCTGGGCTGGTTTAATATTTTAATGTATGCAGATATTACATATTGTGAAAATATTGAACATTTCTACTGATTTTTCCTCAAGCACCTTCAACTCACTTTATTCTGTTGAGTAATAAACCACAATCTTCCAAACATCCGTTCCAGTCAGAAATAATACTTTTCTGATACAAAACCCCAAATACTTTGTTATGAATCCTTAGGTGCACGGGGCAGTGACTAGTGAAGGCCCAAGAAACTATATAACCTGTGCGTCTAATCCAAATAATCTGTGCACCAAAGGGATAAAGACAGGCATATTGATATCTTATCATCATTCTCCTCAAATACTGAGCCCTTATCTGATAGCAGACATACCTCTTGTGGTGGGATAGCTCCCAGCATTGGTATAACCTCGTCAGCATCAGCACTGGTGTCTTTGCCGATACCCAAACCTTGGAGAAAACAATAAGAATGGCAGAGTCTAAACTCATCACAATATACAGCAACTATCAATGGACGGGTCCAGCAGGCTCCACTCACTGTTGTGATTGGTCGGAACACCATTTTGCAGGGTTTAATAAAGACTTGTTTTCTATTAACAGGTGGGCGAGGACATAAACAGGAATTTGGGCGATTCACGATGCAGTGCGGCACCAAGAGTTTGCCGCGAAGAGTTCATTTTTCCCAAAGCATTGTGGGAGACGGTCGACAAATTCTTAGCGCAGGACATTTGAAAATGTTCGTTTTTCCAGTCAGTAGTTTCGTAAAGGTATGCTTCAAATACCTGTTTGCTCTTTTGTTTTCTTTTTATCAATGTGGGGCTTTTTTGTGAGGCGGCAGAATGCTATGCGCCAATCTATAACAAATTAGTTCAAGTTGTCTACTGGCACTCATTCAAATGGGCCATGTTTTGTCGACCGTAAACTAGAAAACTGGACTCTCCATGGCAAACTCTTGGTGGCGCACTGCATTGTGAATCGCCCGAATTGTTTACATTGGCTTAATGTTAAGAATGCTATGCCCCAATCTATAACAAATCAGTTCAAGTTGTCTACTGACACTCATTCAAATGGGCCATGTTTTGTCGACCGTAAACTAGAAAACTGGACTCTCCATGGCAAACTCTTGGTGGCGCACTGCATTGTGAATCGCCCGAATTGTTTACATTGGCTTAATGTTTAGAAATTGAAAACATGAAGCGATTGATAGGCGCATTACTACCAATGCCATTTAAAACCCTAGGTAATACTTAAAACCAACAAACTGAAGTGCAACCACAGTCAAAATTCACGGCATTGCTTTATGGTTAGCAGAAGAGTTGAACTAGCGACAGCTGACAACATTGAGCTGACTTTCTCATGTTTTATGGCATTCAAAACAAGTCCTGACTTAGGGTTCAACCAGCTCAAATCGCTCTCAACACCCTCGCTTTTAAAAGTATAAACAAGTCTTGTATATCAAATTAGGTCTTGCCCTTCACCGAAGTAAAAAACACTGCACACTCAGTGTGTCACCTCCCAAGTGAAAGTCGGAAAATTCACTCGGGCGGGACTCGAACCCACGACCTCCTGCCCTCCAGTGCAGACATCCTACCACTCAACCACCGAGCCAACGGGATCGGTTGGCCGGTTTTGTATAGCACAAAAAAACTATCTACCTGGTGCTTTGACCTTGACTTCTGACCCCTCCTCTTCTGTGACCTCAGTTTGTTCCTTGTTGACACCTAGGTCAGAGGTCGGGAGGTCAAGTTGGCCATCGATCCATGCCAGCTCTGCATCTTTGGCTTTGGAGAACTCAAGAGAGCTTACCAACGAGTCCTTTAATCTCACCTATGAGGGGAAAAACCAAGAATTTTGTAGATGACATGATTCAGATAACGAGCACATTCCAAGATTGCTTTGTTCGTGTTTTTCACTGTTTCTCTGAAATGCATCCACTGAGCTGGGCTGAAATTTCATCGGGGTAGTACTTAAAATTCTGTTTCCGATTTGGATTGCTGTTGTTTCGGAAGTCATTAAAAAAAAAAACTTAACAAACACCTTAACCCTAACACCCCAGCATAATTTACTAGGAACCATACCCATCCCGGCAAATTCCAACACCCACATGGGAAATCGTACACACACTGTTGGACTTAGTTTCTGGAGGTATGCCAAACCCAATGTAAAAGACCATCAGTTTAGGGGTACTGTACCTATCCCAACAGATTTAAACAAAAGCTGCTGTTGGACTTTGATGGGTTGAGCTCAGTTAGGGTTAAGGGCCCGAGGGATTAATTTCAATGCAGCCAGAAAATTACTTGATAGATGTGGCTCTCCATAGTAGCATCCATTGTCTCGTTGATACTGGGTGTGAATACTTTAGTCCCTGCTAGCTGCAGACGGCTGTATTCTGCCAAATGTTGCGTGGCCTCCTCCGCACCGTGTACGATAATCTGTACAAATTATACAAAGAAAACATTTCAAGACATCTTCCTTCAAAACTATAAAGTTATCCCATGCATCATCAATGGAAAAAGTCACTGGTCTTTAGCTACATAGGGCAACAAGTTTCTATTTTAATAAGGGAATAAATGTGTGCTCCGGAGGTTTTTATCACTCTGTTTAAGACCGCTTAGAGTCTGGGCGCTGATAATTACCCTCGCCTCCGGCTCGGGTAATTATCAGCGCCCAGACTCTAAGCGGTCTTAAACAGAGTGATAAATACCGACTGAGCACATATTTATTCCCATTCATAAATACCTTTTCAGTAATAAAAATCAAATAATTCGTTCAAAAAATCCCGATTTTGTTCAACAAGTTCACTTCATGCTTTTTGAAACATCCCTCTAGCAAAATAATGGAGTGTTCAGCTGGCGAGTAAAGATGTAAACAACCCTTTTATGGAGATTGACGCGCGCGTAGCATGTTCTGCGCGATGTCGCGAAGATCGCACCTGGGGCGTTGCGTTTTGAATTTAGAACTGTAAAATTCTGACTCGCTGGTAGTGTTGCGCATGCCTACGTGAAGATTGTGAACGTTCAACCAATAAAACGGTAAGAGGCACTGGATTTTTAGGAGTCCACATTTTATTGTGACACTGGAAAAGTGTTTAAGACCAGCTAGCCATGTCTTTATCATCCGTTTAAGACCGGCCACGTGACGGGCTCTCGACCAATAGGAATAGCTAAACTGTCTGAGGTATTTATGAATAATTTATACATAAGTAGTAATGAATTGTAAAGCTGGCTCAAAAGGGTACATATTACTGTCAAGAACACAAAATCTTAACGATGACAGTCAGCCACCTATCTACAAGGTGAGTCAAAAAGAAAGTGACCTAGTTAATTACTTTTTGTGCTCCAAAACAACAAACTTTGGTACACCAAGTATGTCTTCAAAGAGCATGTTCTTCCACTCATCTGAAAAAACGAATTACTGAAATTGATCCATGCCGTCAGAAGTTATGCATGTTTTACTCAAAGACACTATTTTTATAGCTGTCCATGGAATGCCACTGAAGCTATTGAGCTGAGTGAGAATTTAATTTAATACATATTACACACAGGCATTCAACTACAAATGAGATTTTAATCAGTTGAGTCAACGCTGAAACATTATTTTAACTTTCAGATTTTGTGTTTGAATATGGGGAATTAATCACCCACTTTTTCTGAAATTCTGATGGCTAGTTTTGTTTGTTTTCATTTGCAACTTTTTGTATTTAATTGGTATTCATCAGTTGGTAGGATCAGTGGTGGACAGCTGAATTTTGTGATTTTTTTATTGAAAAATGAAATAGACATAACTTGGGTATAGAGTATGCAAATTCAGTGAAATGTTCAAAGTTACTAGTCAATAAATTGTACTTTATCCCTATGTTAGTTTTATGAAATTGAGTGAACGACATCTTTTTCAAAACATTTTTTTCTAATTCGGTCACTTTCCTTTTGACTCGCCCTTTTACATGAACCGTGGTGCCAACTACAGAAGTTTCAGGTATCATTTCACAATGCCTACGCTTGACTTATTTTAGCAACTTTTAGAAGGAGTTTTGACTGTGGAATATTTGGGGTGGGGGAAGCTTGAAAAATTTTGGGGCGTCCTTGCGTACATTCTGAAAGGAAGCCTTTATTTTCATTGAATGGTTTTCCATTCATCAAATCAAAAACTGTAACAGAATAAGTGGTATATTGAACGATGAAATTGAATGCTTTTGCCAGTAAAGGGGCGTCATGTGTACATCAATCACGTGCCTGGATTCGTCTACGGCACTAGGCCATTCCTTAAATGAAGAAATGTCATTCATTCACAAGCACACAAATCACTTGGCTGCATCTTACCAGTTGCCGAGGCTTGACCTGCGTGATGAGTTTCTTGATGGACTCGCCATCAGAGCGCCCCTCAAAATCAATGAAGTTGACTGAGCATTTGACCTCCAGCGTGACCTCCCGGGAGACACACTTGGTTGGAATGTCTGCTCCAGCTGAGGTCAAGAAAAAAATATGTCAACAACAATTTTAAAGGGATGTAGGATCAATTTCTTTTCATGCACCTTGTTTGTTTCCAATAATAACACCACTCAAAAACCAAAGAAGAATGTTCCAAACCTAACTTGTTGAAGTCTCAGTTCGGTGAATATTACACTTTTCAAGAAAACAGGGAAAACCATGCACAACATTTTGATCATGAAACGTGATGACAGCCCTGGCACTCTTTGTTTCCAACAATCAGTCAAATGACTGATTGTTGCAAATCCTGTTCATTTCTTGATTTCTTCCAAATGACAGCAAGCCAGACAGAATAATATCACGCAGTGTTTGGCAGCAGTACGATCTTTTATCCAAGTAAACTTTTTGATAATAATTAGGTAGTATACTTTTGGGTCAATACAAATGACCCTATATTCAATTAAGTCTAAACATGGAGTACACTTTTGTCTGTGATGATCAATTGTTTTGTAACTGTTTTGTGACTATTTGGTGATGTCTATAAAAAAAAATCGGGACTTCTTATTACCGTTCAGGTAACATAACTAACTTAACATTGCTAACATATTAGACATAATAAAGTTTAAAATCAAATTTGTGATGCGATCAAGCTAAATGAGTCGTTTGTCAGGAATTCTTATTTGGAGATACAGGCCAAAATAGGGCCACTTCATCACATCACTTCATCACATCTCTTGGTGTTCCCACTTCCATAATTTGTTAACTAAAGACGGTATCTACATGCGGTTTTGACAGCAGTTATGCTGAGATTGTGCTCTGTAAAAAAAAATTGACCAGGGTCGACAAATGACTCATTTAGCTTGATCGCATCACATTTACAAAGACAAGACAACACAAAGGGATATCTCACCTTCTCCCAAGTCTTCACCATCAAAGCCATCCTCCTCCTAAAAACAAAACAAATATGAAATAGTTTCAGCACTCATATGAAGTTTAGCAGGCCAAGCCAGTGGTAACACTGAGCACTGTAAAATCAAATGTCTGGCAGGGCAGGTTTGGGGTGGTACAGAACTGATGGGTTGAACGATTATGATTTAGGCCAAAAAAAAAAAAATATTTGGTCTCTGGTCAGACCAAAGTTCCGGAATTGACACGGGGACGCGGCTTTTTTTTTTTTTTGGCTTTTTTTTTTCTTCAAGCTTGGATTGTACAGACAAGGTGGGGGTACTATTTTGCTACTTGGTGTCCTCATGTACATTGGTGTCCTCCATAATTTGCCCTGGTGCTCTCAATCATTTACCTTGGTGCAATTTCCCATTCCTTGGTGCTCTTTGGTAAAAAAATTGAGGAGGTGCGGCAATAGAGGGCACTGTTGCAGCTACCGCGGAACATTTTGGGAAAAAGAAAAGATTGACGCGCATGATTAAAATCGACGCTCGCGCTGACCAGAGACCGACTTATTTATTTTTTTGGCCTTAGGGATAAATGGGTTAACTGATTATGATTTGTGGATACATAGATCTTGGTTTGGCTGAGTATCTGCTTTTCTTTCAGTATCAATTAACCCTAACCCCCTAGGCCCTTTGGCTAGGATGCAACCTCAATCTTGCAAAATCCTCCAATCGCCACAAAGAAACAAAATTGGATTCAGCCTCAATCCTCCAAAATCATCCGTTATTTTCTTGAATCTAGTCTGTGCCTCAATATTCAATGCTATGGTTTCAGGCAGTGGGAATGGCATTTAGAAGCAGTGCGCATGAAATATGAGAAAAACACAAGGCTGATTTATGCATGGCTGAACATAACCAATGCAGGATATGGCCTACTGGCTTGACATTATGCATCCTCCACAAAAAGCAACACACATCTTTGACATTCATCCTCAATCCTCTAAACTCATCCAAACCCGGCAGGAGGATTTTGGAGGATCGAGGAGGATTTGGGTTAATTCTTGAAAGACAGCACGGTCACGCTTTAATACAGATGCTTGGGAGAGTTGCATAACAAAATCAACAGGCACGAGGCGCCGGGCAATTTGGTCGTCAGTAATTACCTGAACAAGCCTCAGATCCAGCCATCAGAATAGAGAGTCGATAATAGTCGAGTCTCGTTAATACAAACTCGTTCGGACCTAGCCAAATTGTTTGTTATATCAGAATTTTGTATTAAGAGGAACATCAGTCTCATTCATTGTGCACATAAATGCACAGTCGGGACTAAGGCTTTATGTTTGTTATAACCAGACATTTGTATTAACAGAGTTTGTACTAACGAGATTCGACTGTACATCACACTATGAACCAGGAATGTCTGAAATCCTTTGGTTCTGGACAAAATGTCTAAAACGGCACAAGGGTGATTATATTTCAGACACTTGGTCACCGTTTCTGAAATGTAAGTTGTTTTAACCAGTTCAGGTCGGATGACGTGTATACACACAAAGGTTTTGCGGTATTCGAAACGGATGACACGCACCTGAGCAAGGCTGGAAATATCTATCTGCGACCCACTCACAGCGAGCAAGGCCGGGAATATCAGGGTGTGCTACCCCCAGATGACGATGTGCTACCTGCAGATGACAGCCTGAACCCGTCTGGCATCGAGGTTCCTGAAAAACAATCCCGCGCCTTGGTCTGGTCGATGTCAAAATAATCCCGGCGCAAACTGGTAAACAGGTTTTTGTTTCAGACATTCAAAATAAAATGTCTGAAACGGTGACCAAATGTCTGAGAATCCCAATTGCTCTGTTTCAGATATATTGTCCAGCATTTTAGACATTCCTAGATTATAGTGTCATCTATCCATTTATAAACAGTAAGAGCAGAGGCAACTTACAGCTTTAGTTTTCTCTTCCTCAGCCTGTGTCATTTCTGTGACCATGTAGTCTTCTGGTTTGATCAGCTCGCCGTACTCGTCCCATCTTATCCTTTCCTCGTGGAATGGGAACATGGGGTAGGACTTCTTGGCGTGCTTGAAGAAGCTGGTTCCTTTCTTGCCACTCTGCAAAAGTAAGACATTTCTGTGAATGACGTCTTCATGTTTTCTGTGTTGTGTGACACCCAAAGATGGCATACGAGTTTTGGCATCATTGCCTATGAGCTAATCCTCCGAGTGAATTTCAGTGACTTGAATATGGCGGCATTGAAGGGGCATTGCAAATCGTGAATATTTATTGATGTCATTATCGGTGACAAAAATTCACGACTTGCTCCAAATTGCAAATATTAATGTCAATATTTAAATCAAAAATATTACATCTCGCTCTCACGTCAAACACTTCACGTCTTGCTACCAGGTCACCAAGTTTGAGGTCAAAATTCGCATTCAATATTGAGGTCATATATTCGCATTTCACGACTATATTCGCATTTGCTCTCGGTCGCAAATTGTTTTGTCGCAAATTTTCCATACATCCGAGGTAAACCTGTAGACTTGATCTTGTGTCGGTTGCGTTTGTACAACGCTACACTCAGCAAACGGTGGCATCCAAATCCTGACTTTATGTGAGTCATGCAAACCCAGTCCCCAGGTCCGCCCATCATAAATGATTATACCGTCCTCACCTTGACGTTTAAAAACTCATATCATGGCGTGGCTCAACAGAATCTCGAGATCCGATAACAAAACTTGAAATTCCAAGTTTCGGCCAACGGATTGGAAATCAGGTGGATTTTTGATGTCCCTTAAATTTATAAAAGCCAAGATACTTGAGGCTTTGTTCATATTTGTTGTGAAAGCAAATGCAAAAGTGAATTTGTGTCGTCACAGCAAGCATTCCCACTACAAAGTTGAACACATTGCGGCAACAAACAATAGTTCTAAGATGTAATGACGTCACGCATTGTTTACATGAGCGCTTTCCTATGAGAGCAAAGCACACATGTAAACAAAGCGTGACGTCATTACGTCTTAGGTCAATTCATGAGGTCCACATCAGCATTCTTGTGAAATATGGACCAAAGTTTTCGTAGGTTTTCAACGACACGTATCTCTACCGTAGTACAAGTTTATCAAAAAAACTTGATTAACCTCACCTCCTCGACAGCACAAAGCCACCCAGTGCAAAAATCTTAGTTTAGGAAACTATTTATACTCAGTCAGTCAGTTAGCTAGAGGACAACAGGCAGGCCCTACATGAATGGGTCCAACAACAAAAACTTGGAAGTACCTCTGCCTTGAGCATGAGATCATGTTGGACGTATTTCTTGTTGCCTTTCAATCCTCCTACTTCACCAATCTCCATCTCTTCTTCACTCTCATCACTGGAGTCCAGGTCTGCACCCCTGCAGACAAAAACAGTAGCAAGGTCCGAGTCATGACAATACTTACATGTACATGTACTTGGTATCAGAATTGTTAAATGCAACCAAATCAGCGCCTCATTGAGTTGGTGTGCTGGTGAAACACAGCCAGGGTAAAATCAAGGGCCATTCTCAAAACCTTGGTTTTTGTTTTCGGCTTTGGATTTATCTTAAAGCTGTGCATTTGTGCACAGGTTATTCTTTGATTTTTCCAAATTTGACTAAATGGAATATTCAAGTACATGTATTCAATTTCGAAATGCACTATGAAGTTCAACAAACACCAGCCTGAACTGACCACCGATTGGGATTCACATGCTCCTTCGCTTATCGAAAATTGACAAAAAAACTTGTTAAAATAATAAAAAAGAACAGGTAGCGGAGCGGCTGATATTTGACCGTTTATAAGAAGACATTTGTGCTAAGATTCCTCATGGAAGCTCTCAAAACCATGCCCCAAAGTAGCATTAACCCTAACGTCCTAGCCACTACTTGGGATAAAGAATCGAGTACTACAGAGTACTATGAGTGTTGCGAACACTTACATGGTGAAGTGCATGAAGTATTTCAGTTTACAGCTAGTAGTATTTTGTAGCTTTCGGTGAGGTTATAGGGTTAAAGGGAAAATACAACATTTGCAAACATCAAAAAATAAAACTACCAAATCATTTTGAAATACCTTGTTGGACTGTTAGTGAATGACAGTGTAAAGCATCCTGTAAAATCATGGCACCTGGTATACTGTCATTTTCAAGAAAAGTGGTATTTTTGTATCAATTTCCAACGTTGGTCGGCCGACCAGCGTTGGAAAAAACTGGCTTTTTTTCAAATACTGGCCCCAGTTGACCTTCGCACTTGTTTGCAATCGATTACACACCTATGAACGGGTACAAGCCAGCTAGACTGGTTCCCTGACCTTAAAATTCCCCAATGTATGTAAACTGCTCTGTTTCTTCTTATATGGAGTCAGGGAACCAGACTACAGGAAAATGATTGTTTTTCTTGGTTTTTATAGCATTTTTGAACCCAAAACCTCAAAAAAGTCAGTGTAACTATATTTGCTATATATTTCCAATTACAGCTAAAGCAAATGATGTATATTCTCTTTAAACAAGAGTGTGGCAGTTGATAAACAAAATGTTTTTTCATGATCTCCTCTCCTTCAGACCAGTCACATTGTTTTTTTAATGTTTGAATCGGGGGAAAAAATGCTATTCGGAATAGACTTAGGTATTGGTATTTCGAGCTATACGCGCACGAACAAGTGCATGCATTCAGTGTGTCTTTCCCGTTGGGGCTCCCAAAGTGGGTCAAACACTGTTCGTGTGTGGAGTCTACTGGTGCTCTTTCGCATTTTCATGATTATGGGGATTTGCATACTCGTGACGGTTGCCCATAGCTAAGTTGTACCATGACAAACTTACAGGAGTTCTATTGATTATTTTATCATCTGTTTAGCCTCTTGGATCAATCCCTTCCTGAAGTGCTGAATTCCATTCGGGTGATTCCATATTAGAAAGTCAAACATTGATCAAGTTTAGAAATTCCCTAAAATATCTGCCGACGGGTGAATTACAAACCTACATACAGAGACCAAATCAGGTTTCATGAAAATGGCCGGGAATATGATACTTTTGGTCAAATTAAAGGGATTAGTTTATTTTTTTTAAATGCCTTAGAATTTCGTCCTGTGCGACACATGACTTTGTCCCATACGACACACAATGATACCAAGATAACATAAGATGATTGGACTTGTACAAAATCAAAGACCTCAGATGTAATCAACTACAGACATTGTACTGGAATGTCCAGTAGGACACATACGGAATCACCCATTGCAAGCATTTTCTTGTTACTGTTACTTAAAGGGAATGTACAACATTTGCTTTTGCTGCAAATTTAAGAAATAAATGGATTTGGAGGATTAGTATGTTATATAAAATATTGTTAAACTGCATTGTTTCATGTTTTGGGCTTGTAGATGCTGGAAAAACCAAGAAAACCTATCATGTTCTTGTAGTCTGGTTCCCTGACCCCACTTAAGATGAAACGAAGCAATTAATACACTTTGGGGAACTGTAAGGTCAGAGAATCAGTCTAGCAGGCTTGTACCCCTTCACAGGTGTGTGATCAATTGCAAAGAAAAGTCAGAATAACTAAATATGAAAAATAAAGAACAGTTTTTGAAAAAAAAAGTTTTCTCCAACACTGGTCGGCCGACAAGCGTTGGAAAAATACAGTTTTTCTTGAAAATGTCAGCCCACCAGGAGCCACGATATTAAAGGATGCTTAAGACTGTCAGTCTCTAACAATTCAGTAAGGTATTTCGTGATTATTTGATCATTTCGTTTTTTGATGTCTGCAAATGTTGTATCTTCCCTTTAAGATCTTTTCTTGGTTTTACAGATCGACACTGTGTTGTAGCGGCGCTTTCCTGGCTTACTTTCTGAGCTTCTCAGCTGCATTTCTTTCCTTCTTTTTCAGTCGGTATTGCTCAAGCTCCTCGGGGTCTAGCTTGACTCGCTTGCTCAGCTGCGGAAGACAGAAAAATTAGATAAGAAACATAAACATGAGATAAGAAACTTTTTAAAAAAATGCCATTTTTTTACCTTTAAAATCCCACTCTGTCCTGGATACCCAAAGTCAGTTTCGGGTGGATGTTATATAATTAAACACAATTTAAGAATACAATAAACCAAAAAAATGAAGTTTAAGAACAAATTTTACAAATGTTTTTATTGTTTAAAGTTTCATGGCACCGCAAATTTACCATTTTTCTCAATATTGCGTTTCAAAATAAACTCTTTCAAATAACTTTTGCAAAGCAGATTTACATACTGAACCAAACTATTTCTGAAAACCATCACAACCAACGACTTACATTATTGCATGGCAATATGGCTAGTAATCAGTTTTTGCTTAGCAGGTATTTTTCCAGACTCGTGATATTACTTATGATTATTCCATCACAACTCTGACCTACCTTGAGTTTGACTTCTTTCTGTTGGATGTTATCGATGAACGACCGGGCCAGTGTTCCGTGACTGCTCCGGCATGTCAGGACAATGCTGTTGTTGGGGTTGTCGCACCAGTCAACAAAGAGACTACGGGAGTACCCGCACTGGAGATCAGGGACACTGGCAAGCACAACCTGTGGGATGGGTCAGGGGAAAAGCAGAAATGTTACATCTGTAACAGAAAACTTGTCCTGCTCTGTCCAAGGGAGCTCGTGGTAGGAAATTGAGCTGTTAATGGATAGATTTTCATTTGACCAGTGACCCGGGGTGATATTTTGTGAGGTGTTTTGGATTCATTGCACAACTAGGCCACTGCCAATGCTTTGCATTCCCTCCATAATATCTTGAGAAAGATAGGGCAGTGAGTTTAAAAGAAAATTTGAAAACCTTGTCAGAGAACATTCCACTTTATACAATGCTGAATAAATACCCGTCATCTGATTGGTGGAACGTTGATCACATGTCACTGACTTTTTCGTATCAACCCACGGCCCGGCCACACGGTAAACATAAGTTCCATTGCATGGTAACACCATTGGTGGCTCTGACCACAGAGCAAGCAACAGATTGCTCTATACTCTGACCAATCAGATGACTAGGATTTATTCAGGTGTTGTATAAAATAAATAAAAAATGTTTCACATTCATGCAATGGAAAGAATAATTTAATTCGGCGACATAAGGAATGTTCCATTCCGGAACAATCCATCTGTCGCCTCATAAAATTATTCTTACCATTGCACTCATAAACATGCAGAAAAATGTTAATCAAAATTTTGGATAATTTACAAGTTTCACAAGCTTTTTTTAAGTCATAATATCTCCCTTTCAAATTATTGACCTAAGGCTGGCTTCGTCGCTTCCTCAGCTGCATTCGGAGCTGAGAAAGCGACCCAGATAGGTAAGTAAGTTCCAGTCCAGTTGTCTTGTTTCAATATTTTTTTGAAGTAAATGTAGGTATTCCTTCTAGTAGTAGTTACTAAGAAAAAAAAGAATTATACCTTTGGTTCTGGAACCTTGGCCAGTTCTTTCAGCGAGTGGCACAGCTTGAGGTGTTTGAACTGGAAGGGATTGTTCCGTTTGTCCTCAAAGGATCGCATGACTTTGTCACTCATCCATTCAACCTAGAAATAAGACAGAGTTCTGATTACAGGACCAATATGCAGACTCATATATCGAAACAGGTTAATTTTTTTTTCTAAATAGGCATATTGCATGTAGAAAATAATTCTGGGCAGACGTTTTATCAGGCATACTTAACCCTAACTCCCTAAGCATTTTTGCTAAGATGCAACCTCAATCCTCAATGTAAAAAACCTCCATGTAAAAATTGCATACAGCCTCAATCCTGCACAATCCTTCGTTGTTTTTTTAATGTGGTCCTTGGAGGGGTGACCACTGCCTCAATCCTGCAAAATCCTCCAGCAATCACTTTCCATATGTTAAGGCAGAGCCAGTAACATTCTGGAGCAGAACGGAGGATTTCAAGTATACTATATGCCTAACTGTATGCAAATCTTAGCATAAACAACAAAAGGTCCGGCCCAAGACCTTGACACAGTGCATCCTCCAAAATCAGACATACATTTTTGCCATATAGCCTCAATCCTGCAAAATCCTCTATTTTGCAAAGAGGATTTTGGAGGATTTGGGTTAAGATTTTGAAGTTAGCGTTAAGGTTGCAATGCCAACTGCAAAAAATTGCAACCCTCATGTGCCACATCAAATAATGAGCAGTGTCACGTTATAAGCCATTCATCCCTTTTTTATTTGGTTCTTGTTTCCGATGACCCTAGTTTGGGCTCCTGACCCAAGGGAAAAAAAGACATTTTTATTACCGCCCACCCTGTCTGGAACTGGAACCCGGGGTTAATCTGCAATTCACAATATGTTCTGCTCAAGATACCAATTTGCCACCTGATAAACTGAAAACAAAAAAATCATCTTGACAATTGACTTCTGAATCATCTAGACAATTGACTTCTGAATCATCTAGACAATTGACTTCTGAATCATCTAGACAATTGACTTCTGAATCATCTAGACAATTGACTTTTGACAGCATCATCTTCCCTTACCTGTGACTTTGCAAACTCTACCACATTGTAGCTGACGTTGTTGATCATGGCTAATGAATACGGAGTTAGACCTGACTCTGTGTTCCGCCATAACTGATCCTGAAATTATAAAAAAATAAAAATAAACGGTATTACATGTATATCCTTCTCCCTTCCTCAGTGCTGTTGGTGTTACCAGTAATTGATTACTGCTGAACAGAGGTTACTATTCAGGGTCAAAGTTCATGGCTCTGCATACCGTAAGCAAAGCATCCCTGCAAACTACCGGTATAGCAGAAAATTAAATGCTTGCATTTAGTGTATTACAAAGGCTAGCGAGGAATTTAGGCTGGCGTGTATGCTACATCTCACCCCATCCTAAAGGATTTTCTGCTTACATGGTTGGAGCAAAATTTCTGCATACCATTGATACCAATTGCTTCGACCAATAGAGTTACCAAAATGCATGTGGGCAAATAAAATTATTTTCATATCTACATATCTGGATAATGGTTAGGGCGTTACCGTAAACAGACAATTTTTTTCTTGGCCTAGGCATAGCATGGTAATCATAAGCAGAGAATTCTATGGTAAATAGCAGCATGAAATTGGGCACAGCACTCAAAACTCTCCTATCTATGAGTGGGTGTGCTTTCAAAATTTGCAAGAAATGAGAAATAATGGGTGCCAACCACGTGGGGGGAACAAATGAATCACACATTATTATATTATGTTCAGACATGTAACTCACCAATAGGAGTGAGAGTTCAACGACCCTGCCGGCTGTGTCTACTGCAATGAGTACGTTCCCATCTCTTCTCATTGTATTCAAGATAATGGCTGTCAAATATATGACAAAAATATGCACATAAATATATCATTGCTACATGTAGCTAGCCAATTTTGGTTGTGCCGTCACTGCACCGTATCAAATCTGAATTGGTACATACTGTACATACGACGAGCCATACTAAAGGTATATAGGATCACTTGCTTTTCATGCATTTTGCTTATTTTCAATAATAACACCACTAAAAAATCCAAAGAAGAGTGTTCAAAACCTAACCTGTTGAAGTTTCAGCTCGGTGGATATTACACTTTTCGAGACAACAGTGGGAAAAAAACATGCACAACGTTTTGATTATGGAACGATAGCACTCTTTATTCCAAAAATCAGTCCATCAGCTAATCGTTGGAAATCACCTACGTTTCAGCAAGCCACACGGAATAATTACACAGGGTAGTATCAGAGGCCTTAAAGACAAGTCTGCAATATGTTGATCTGTGGGTTTTCCCATAATTTGTCTTTCTTTAAAACTTAACATTTTGTCAGAGTCTCTCCGAAGGTTTCTTCATGCGTGAAAGCTAGACCTTGCCAGAAGAGTTTAAAACCTTGCACTTATGGTGTGCATAATAAATGCCACCACAGGGTGAATCTGGCAGTCATTAATGGTACTGATTCGGACGGATTAAGAGGGCCTGAGAAGCTCACCATTGACTTGTTTGGTGTGTTTATTTCCTATGGGTTCTGAACAAAACAGACTTACTGCTGAGGCAGAAATTAGTTGGCAGCGCCAAAAACACCCACAGAGAAGGCACTTTTTGGAAATGTTGAAGTGAGGGTGTGGTACAGCAGGCGTTAAAGGTACAGTAGATCATTTGTCATTTGTGCATTTTTGTCGTTTGAAGCAACAAAAGTGCTACAAATCTAAAGAGGAGTGCTTAACAACTAACCTGGGGAAATTTAAGCTCTGTGAATGCTGTATATTCTGAGAAAACAATATGCTTGGATCTCGTTTTCAATTCGATAGTTGCCAACTCATGTTTTGAATCGCACCCGAAATCAGTGTTTGGGCACTTTGGGACACGTTCTTATTCAGCTGATTGCAGCTACACGATGTCATGCACTGAACTGACGAATAACGTCCCAATGTTCCAATGCTTGCGCGCACCTATTAATGGATCACAAACCAACTAACGTAAATTTTTTTAAATGTGTCACCTGACGCATCTTTGGAATTGGCCTTCTTTTATTGTTTTCTTCAAAATGACAGCATGCCAGAAAGAATAATTTCACACGGAGTTTAGTGCCATTACTATCTTAAATACAAGTAAGCTTTTCAGCAATAATTTGTCAGTTACTTTTTGGATAGTTGCAAATGATCTACTCTACCTTTAATGATTCATTGCTTGCATCGCCAGCAAATATTTATAATAACGATTCTGATGATAGACTTACTCATCAGTTGTTCGTCCCTGAGTCTCCTTCTGGCCTGTACATACGTGGCATTGAAGGCATCAGTGATGAGAAGCGATGGTCGGTTCAGTGACTCCAAGACGCATCCGTTGAGGTGTCGCTCCTTCTTGTGGTTGTAGTCAATGGCGTAGATGATCTCCTCCTCACCGTCTTTGACTATGCGCCACAGCGTGCCTCCGATCATGTGCCCGGCAGGCAGGGGCGTAATTGTCAGGCCATGGCCTTTGCCTGATTTGGGGGAAACAAAGTGGGAAAAGTGAATTGCAATGTGTAGCAAGAGGAGATGTAGAATGAGACTGAAGTGCCAGGGCCTCTAGTGGTCTGGAGAATCCACCTTGAGGTCAGTGAGTTATTCTGCAGGTTGTGGGTTCGATTCCAGTCTGGGGGTTGTGGTGAATGTGTTTTAGGCGCGATACTTTGTCACTAATCCCTACTCCCCACCAAGGAGCAAATGGGTATAGTAAAAAGGGGACGAACCAGCATTAACAGGAACGGAACGCCCATCTCTCTTTCTTTTAGCGATTGGGCCAGACTCATATGCTGCTGTGGGGGTATCGCCACACCTCCTCCACAGCGAGTCTGCTACCTTCCCAGCATTGAATAATGGCAATACCCATTTAACACCTTGGTGAGGAGTAATTGAGGTAAAGCGCCTTACTCAAGGGCACAACACGCATGGCCACGGTGGGGCTTGAACCCACAACCTCACGATCATGAATCCTGTGCTCCACCAATAGACCACACGTGCCCCACAACTAGACCACACGTGCCCAGCAAATGGGTATTCCATCCTTGGTACACATAGATGGTTACTTTCAGTGATTGATTTAAGCTTATTTGTGCAGAAATGGCAGCATCAAGCTGTCTACTCCAGAGATGGTCTTTGTAATATTTATGAACCCAATGAGTAAGGGTAATAAGGCCAAAATAAAATTGTTGTGTTGCCCTCACACGAAAATATTAGGAATGTCGGTTGGTGAAGGATTGTTTTTCTTCTGATTTTTTAATGTTTTTGTTGGGTTACTTCTTGTTCTATTCCATATCCAATAGACTTTGTACATGCTTCATTTCGCACCCCTCTTTTGACATTCAACAGACTTCAAATTTGATGAAACTTTGCATAGACGGAGACCCTGTACTGAACTCATGCACTTTACTCTGATGTCATGATGACATCATCAGGGTTCATGCGAAGTCATCTTCAAGATTCATTTTTCAGCGGCCCATATCTAGAGAACTACAAGGCCAATTGGGTTGAAACTTTGTGTGTACATAGTAAGGAATGTGTTACAGATGAAAATTGAAGTGACATCATGATGACATCATCGAGTGAATTTTTATTGATTTTTCATTTTTTTTCATCACATCTTCATATCTTGCACAGATAAACACACACAATTTTGAAAAACAAATTTTGGTTTTTTGGGCCTAATGATGTAGTGCCTTGAGCAAAAATTATGTTACGCGTGACTTATGAACATACATTAATATTATAAAAGACTGGTCTTTCCAACCAAGTTATCTTGATATTCTCTTATGCAGCAGCTCAAAAGATCTCCAGTTCCTTAACCAGTTCACGCCGGGATTATTTTGACATTGTCCGGATCCAGGTGCGGGATTGTTTTTCTGGAACCTCGATGCCAGACCTTGCTCGCTGCAAGCAGGTCGCAAACAGATATTCCGGCCTCGCTTGTTGCGTGTTTAGCCGTAATCAGTGCCGACTACCGCAAAACCTTTGCGTGAATACGCGTCATCCGACGTTAACTGGTTAAATCTGACATCAGCTTGATGAATTATGCATCAGCCACACAGCAATGAACCAGCGATGCTAATAAACATAATGTGTACCTTTGAGGTTGGTGCTCTGGGAGTACTTCAACTGAATGATCTTGTCAAACGCTGTGTCTACATCGTCCAGTGTGAACAAGTCAAACTCTTCTGAATTGTGCCTCGACTGAAAACGAAACAAAATAGGAGACAGAGTTTCGGTAAAATGTAAGTTCAACGCACTTACTTGACTTGCAAGATATATTAATATTTGTCTTGGGATGGTTGCCTGTACTTCCTCAATGTATTTTGTGTGCATCAATTTAATAAAGAATATGAACACATTGGTCTTAAATTGTACACTTTATTAACCCTAGGGTCATTATTTTCAGTAAGTGCTCCTAAGTTTTCATATTTAGTTATTCCACATTTTCTTTGCAATTGATCACACACCTGTGAAGGAGTACAACTACAATCCTGCCAGACTGATTCTTTGAGCTTACAATTCCCCAAAGTCTATAAATTGCTCTGTTTCATCTTAAGTGGGGTCAGGGAACCAGACTACAAGAACATGATTGGTCTTCTTGTTTTTTTTCCTGCATCTACAAGCCCAAAACGAGCTTACAATTCCCCAAAGTCTATAAATTGCTCTGTTTCATCTTAAGTGGAGTCAGGGAACCAGACTACAAGAACATGATTGGTCTTCTTGGTTTTTTCCAGCATCTACAAGCCCAAAACGAGCTTACAATTCCCCAAAGTCTATAAATTGCTCTGTTTCATCTTAAGTGGGGTCAGGGAAACCAGGCTACTAGAACATGATTGGTCTTCTTGGTTTTTTCCAGCATCTACAAGCCCAAAACAAGAAACAAGTCAGTTTAACAATATTGGCTATAACATTCTAATCCTCCAAATCCATTTATATCTGAAAATTGCAGCAACAGCAAATGTTGTACATTCCCTTTAAGTACAATGGCACCTATGTCATCTTCTGTTCGTGCAAGGATCCTGCGTTAACAAATCTATTCCAAGGATCCCTGTGTCGCACTAGTAACTTACTTGGTACAGGTCATACATGAACATCTGTCCCATCTTGTAGACAGGGATGGTTGCGTAGATGGGGCACGTCAGGCCGCACTTGCCAACGATGTACGGCAAGGCACCAAGGTGGAGGTGGTCTGGGTAGGTTAGTAACATGGCATCGATCTGATGAACATGCCTGGACAAAAAAAAGCATAGCATAGATAATGCAAGTAAACAGGGAGTGAACCGTCGCAAGTAAATTGCAAGACCAATGTGTCTTATTTTTTTTACATATTTGAGGGGAAAGGTTTTCGTACACAAGCATGAAATTTTTCATAAAAATGAATGGTAATGCTTACAAATTGTAACTCTTATATAGCGCATTCCATTATATTAACAATCTCAAATCGCTTTACAATTATGTTCATCTTGCAAAGAGACCACGCTGCAGCAGGTATCAGCCAAATTCAGGCCTCTACCCTCACAGACACCCATACTCCTGGGTGGAGAGAGGCAATTGTAGTTAAGTGTCTTGCCCAAGGGCACAAACACCATGTTCATGGTAAGGAAAACCAATTCACAGTCTTCCCGTCTGTTAAATTGACATGAATGTAAAGGCTACAGAAAAAATGTCATCACAAGAATTTCTAATTCTAAACCCTAACCCCTTGGGTATTTTTACTAGAAAGTATCCTGAATCTGTCAAAATCCATCAATTTTGCCATGCACAAAAATGTTGGTGGCCAGTGAGTCCATCAGAAACCACCAGTTAGCCGGGAGTAAATCTGTTGAGATCCAGAATCCATCAAAGTCCCCCAACTGCTCAATATGGAGGTATCCTGAATCCATCAACATCCTACAGTACCGTTAAGCTTACTGTCCTGAATCCATCAAAATCCCCCAACTTTTTCAATATGGAGGTATCCTGATTCCACCAAAATCCTCCAAAAAAGGGGTGTGGATTTTGATGGATGTAGGTACGTTAGGGAACAACTGAAAATATGAAGAGTATGTTTTCAGTTGTGTAGCACAGTTAACGACAAAAAAAATAATATACATGTACATGGTAACCTTAATTTCAAAGACCTACTTTTTTAAATTCTCGATGTAGTCCAAGTTGAAACTCTCGTCCCAGCCACAGTCCAGAAGAAAGCGGAATTCATCCACCTGAAGCATATAGCAGGGCGGGGACTCATCCCCTACCCCCGAGAAGGGGGTCAGCTTTATAATAGATGTCATGTTGGTTGACTGATCTTATTCCTGATGTGACATTATTGCTCCTCTGGAGATAGTATGAATAGACATCAACACCTGTAACAACGGAAATTAAATGGAACAAAAATGAAGTTGAGAGCAGATCATTCATTTTCTCGACTGATGTGAGTTGAAAGTATCTGTGAATTGTATGCTTTTGGGAAAAGTACCTGGATGCATGACTACAATATCGTTTTTAATATTGTAGTCATTCGGACTGTAGTCGCCCGGTCAATTTAACACATTTGGCTGGTTCCCTTTCAAGTCAAGGATCCAAGATTTCGTAACAATTTGGTATTCTAAAACACATTTTCCAACACATACTGTGATGTAATGTAAAATGTGATGTGTGTGATTTGTATGCATGTAATGCAAGTCTATTTGTTGTTTAGTCGTTTGTTGGATACTTGGGGTTGTTTGTTCGTTTGTTGTGGGGGCTGGTGGGGCTGGTGGGGGTTAGGGTTGTGTTTGTGTAGGTGATCTAAAAAGTAGTTTGTGTTTAAACGGTTTATCTGTTCATTATCAAATCATCTTTTTTGTTGCATGTATGAACTTTTAGCTTTTTTGTAAATATTGCAATTGTCAGCATTTATGCTGTTTGTGTGCAATATATTTTTGTTTCTAATAAACCAGAATAATAATAATGTCGGCGCAAAGTGATCCCTCGCGCAGTGAAGTTTAAACTTGCATGCATAAGTTAAACCTTCCGCGTGCACGCAAGTTTAAACTTGCAGCGCCTGTTCACTTCCTTGCTGGGAAATTGCGCCATGCAGTTTAAATCCTCATAAGACTGGTTCTGCACTAGGAATTTTCCCGGGCACTCATACAGAGCCGCTAAACTATTTTTCCCTAGGTATACTCAGTGCAGATATGTAACATTATTTTAAAGCAGATTTTTCTCCGATTTAATAGCATCACTGAGTTTCGAGAGACAATGTAAATGCCTTTTTAAACATTTGATTAAATTCACATTAATTAAATCATTTGCAAATTTATTTACTTTTTAAAATAATTACCATTTTATATGCATAAGCGTTTTTAAGTTGTAAACATTTTTAATATAATTATTGAGCCTGGGCAATAAAAATATTTGTTAAAAAGTAATACATTTAATTAATTAATTAAATTAGTAATGCATTCATTAATTTTTTTCAAATTATGTATTTTTGGAAGTGTACACAGGCGCTCGAATGTTATGCAAGTATTTCTAAAACAATATGAATTATTGTACCGTACAATTTATTAATTGTTAATAATTAACTAGTATTTTTAGAGTAAGTACTTTTTTAATTGTAGAATACATAAGCATTTTAAAAATAATGTAAATGATTAGTTTAATGTCAAAACTTGAACAATTGAAGGGATCATGATCATTCTTTTAATGTTAACAGCGAGTTACACCTAGGAAATTATGATTTATTTACATTCAAGAATATAAATAAAATGCTAATTAGGTTTTACAAAGCAAAAAACTTGAAGCTGAATTCTCCATTTTTGAACAACTTCAGTACACTTTCCAAGCAATCGCCGCTAGTGTGCTGAAGTTGATTGCTTGCCCGGTCCCTCCTGGCCCTTACATTGCCCCACGCACCCTTAAACATAACTTCTCCTGATAAGCACTGGCTAAATCTCAATGTTTCTTTTTTCATTGATGCTAATTGAATTCCCCTTTTTATTTATTTCTTTATTCATTCATTTATTCCATTATTTCTCCATGTACTCGTGTTTTGATAAAAAAACTTCATCAATGAAAATCCGCCCGCAAAGAAGGTTGGCGATCGCCTATTGCGCAAGTTTAAACTTGCGCGACACAGAATTAAAATGGCGCGGTGTAATTTGCGTGCTTCCAGGAGTCCCTCGCGCAAGTTTAAACTATACGCGCATGAAGTTTAAACTCTGGCGTTGGGGACTCAAAATTCGCTCCGACACACAACATAATAACATACGTGTACCTATGTTTTTTGTTTTTCGACCGGGATTACTATTGCCAGACCATGTCTAAATGTAAAAAAAAGGTGATTCGTAGAATCCTTAATTATTCGGACTACATCGGGCATGTCGGGTTGCTGTGACCGTATGTCCTACTAATGTTAAAATAGGCAATTTAGGGTACAAGTTAATGGATCGGACTAGACCCCGACGTCGATGTTGTTTAATAAAACCGACCGACTTGTACTTGTACTTTGTATGAACTACCAATACCATTTGGGTGATACTGATAGTCTCAGGTTCCAACAGCCAAACATTGTGACGTTCAATACTATTTCGTCAGGGAACCAGACAGTTCCGTTACGAGCCTTTAGCAGAAAAGTTGCGTTACGGCTGCCGTAACAATAGCCACGGCCTTTTTAATTAGGCAGCTTGCCTTAGCTTTGACAGCCTCGCCTCATCAAGATGCCCTACGTAAATGAGATAGCCCTAACGTCACGTCAGTAAACTTCAGACAAGACAGCTAGAACTTAGAAGACAATAATCGTTAAAATTAGACAGGAAAGCTGCGTGCCCGAGTACTTACCGGTACTTTGTATTGTAGGCCCTAGTTAGATGCACTGGTCCGAGTGAGAAGCGCTAGCGCTGTTTTACATTGCATCGCACTGTACGTGTGCATGTGACGCACATGTTGCATGATAGGTCGCGAACCAGACTAATTACAAACAATATCGCAACCATGCTTACGTCTAGTACCTATAGCCGGTTCAATTCGCGGTAAATTTGCGAATTGCGAATCGAAGCTACGGAGCTACTAGTTGCTGGAGTACGAGTGCACATGACATGAATGAATGTGATATTGGCAGAATTTTTCCCAAAATGGCTTCTTAAAGATTGTGTTGAATGTCAATAATTGTGTAATTTGTACGAATCCCGTCGTTTTTGGAGTTACATTGCGCGATCGTGTTCACAGACACTGACAGACAAAATCGTACTAGTAAACAGGACGACGACACGGTCGCGCAAATATTGATGGACTTATTTGAATTGGAAGCCAACGAAATCCCACATGTATCATGGACCAGTTTGTTTGCAGCGAATGCAACATTCTTTGTTTTATGTACATCAGTTAGTACCTGTCTGGAAGAGGTTTTCCGGTTTACTGAAAGCGGCTGAACAAAAACGGTGAGCAAGATAAACTTGGTAAAAAAATGCAATTGGATTAGGATGCATGGGTGATGAGCATGTCAGCAGTCAGCTGGAGTTACTCAAGCCCGCGCCTAGGCCAGGGCTAGGGCTAGGAACTAGGTCAAAGTTAGGGCTTAGGCCTACTTGGACTAATGCGCAAAGGCCCCCACTCCATGGGCGTCGCGAGGGGGCACTACCCCACCCCTGGAAAAGCCACCACCCACATAGACAAGGATGGGAAAAAGAAAAAGAAAAAAGAGAGCGCGAAGACAAAGTGGTGTAAATTTATTAGCAGGTGGGGGGGCAAAATGTCCCTGCCCCCTCTAGGCTGATAAATCGAGAATATGTTAGAGAGAGAAATACAAGCATTTTTGGCAAAACTTTTTTGCCCCCTCTAGAAAAAAATTATGGCTTTGTACTGGCCCTGGTGGACTCCCTTTCCTCCACCCACTACGTTATTGCAATGAAAAAATCCCCCAGAGACTTACGCCAACAACCTGGGCTGGGCTCTGTACTTATGTTACTGGCAGCTCTCCCGGATGTTGTATTTACAAAACACTGCATTCGAATTGGCCAATCACAGTTTTACTTAATCCTGATTTGGGAATGAAATGACGTCACGATTTGGCTGAGGCACGAGCAAGATTGCATAAATCTGCTTGGACTTGGCTCTATACTTAGAATACACCCGCTCCAGGAAGCCCCAACATTTGCTCATATGCATGCAACATGACATAAATGTAGTATACGTACATGTATGTCGGGCGTGATCAGTTGATGTGTCAATTAAAATGCTATCAGTCGATTGCGCTGCCACTAGTGGAACACCTTCATGACCATTTCTTTCTAATTCGCGGCTCTGATTTGGAGGATTTTTGTGTGTGAAAAGGTAAGTAAAGTCAGACATATCTTACAGAGTCGACCTACTTCTTGATACGAGAGGTGACTGCCTTCTAATTCTAGAAGTAGAGTCGACCCATCACACAACGCGTTTGACGGGTCAACCGATCGTGCCCAGCATATACACTGTCAAATTCGGTACTGATTATTTTTAAAAGCATTGAAATATGTGTGTTGTGTTTATGTCTCTTTAATAATAGGATACATTGGAGTGCTGAGAAATAAACGCAAGTGGTTGGATTTTTTCGAGAGTAGCAAAGAAACACAGACGCCTGAATGGACGCCGTGCAAGGGTAATTTACAAGTCTCAAAGATTTGCAGGTCTGAAAAGAATTTCTGCTTAATTCTTGAGGCTTCACCTGTAAAGGCCACAACTTCAGGATTTCAATCGATTAATTGTTTCCTTATCAGTATGCAGGATGAGAAAAGGGCAACGATTTTGCTACATGCAATGTTTGAGATTTTTGCTTTAGAGCAGGCTTGGCCATTGTGTTACACCTTCTGAAAGGAAGCCTGTATTTTCAAAAATTAATTAATCAAACCAAAAATGTAACCAACTAATCAATGCTGTGATTGATTAGCCCTTACATGTACCTTCCCACAAGCTGTCCAGAGACGAGGCATCAATGTGGCTGCTGCGACAGAGACTGCTGTGCTATTCCAGCATTGGCCTCAACAGCCACAGCCGACGCTGCTACAGCTCCATCTGCAGAGGTCGACGACAACGAACCTTCCCAAATCTTCCTAAATCCTCTTTGAAAAATGGAGGATTTTGCAGGATTGAGGCTATAAAAAGCTATTTTGTGCCTTCCCCAAATTCTGTCTGGGGGTATAGTTGTTTATCTAGCAGGATTTTGCAGGATTGAGGCTATAAAAAGCTATTTTGTGCCTTCCCCAAATTCTGTCTGGGGGTATAGTTGTTTCCGTTATCTAGCTGTTCCCCTTTGAGTTTTTTCTGTAGTGGTGAAGTCCAAATCATTCCTTTTTATTTTACTAACAGCTTGCCATAATGTAATGACGGAAGATGAAGGAGGTTGCCATAATGCGACGTCAAAAGTCAAGGGATCAACAAGTGAAGTCAGAGTAGTGACGGAACGCGTAACATCCAAACGGAACCATGTCCAAAAAGCAGAGAGGAGGGCATCAAAGAGAGCAAAACTTAACGAACATCACAAGCAACGCAAGCAAAGCACAATAGCCGCACAAACACCTGTACGGAACAACGTGGCTGCACAAAAAGATGTTGAAATCAAAGTGCCTAAAGCAGGTGAGATCTTCTCTTGACTCGTGAAGGTTCTGTCAAACTTGCGTCTAGATCACAAACTGATGTTCCCATCCCTACTTGCTGACGTGTACAGTTTTCTAACGCCAGATTTCAAGTCCTGCCTTAAAGAACTAGTCTTTGGTCTCAACGTTTCGACTAGCCTGCTCTAGTCTCCTCAGTCTCCTGACGATGACTAGAGCTGGCTAGTCAAAACGTTGAGACCAAAGACAAGTTCTTTAGGAACTTAAAGCAGGACTGTTCTTATCAGAACTAAAAGTACTTAGCCATAGTTGATGATAAGTAGGACAAGTTCTTATCAGAACTAAATATCTACTGAGCGACAGTAGTTATTACCACATGGTGTTTCCACAAACCAAAATGATACTGATCTCCACGATGCAAAGCCTATAATGTTAGATAATGGATGTGATATTAAATATTTGTTTTACAGCAAATATTCATCATTTCTGAGGTGCGGTGTTTTTTTTCTCTCCTCTTTCTGCCCCTCTTTTTTTTAGCCACAAAGAAGAAGCCATTTATCAAACATTCAACTAGCAAAGCACCACAAGGGGTCAAAGTTACTTTAAAGCGAGTGTCAAGGAAAAGATCTAGAGGGACAGCAGGAGATGAAGCGACCCTCATAGGTTGGCAGCACTGCTACAGTAAAGGTACCTATTAGGCCATCAGCCTGGGGGTTTGGTCAGTATCAAATCAGGGCATCAATGATTATAGTGCGCATGCGCAAGGTATGGGCTCCGTGCGCCAATGAAAGAGGGCAGCCTTTTACCTAGCAACGACGTCCCATGGGCGGGACATTTAGCTGATTGACGCACACCGTTCCTTGTGTGTGACGCACATACACCAGGGGATTTGTACTATGTACACGCAAAATTGCAGTCGGGCAAGATGGCTTCGGTTGGTCACCCCAACTGTGCTTTCTTTGCCGGTGACGGGGTACTTGTGAACGGAGTGGATACCGCCCCTAGAGTGGTAACAAGCATTTTGATGGACATTTTGGAATAAAAAAGGGTGATAACACCCAAGAAACTGCCACCGCTGCAATGCTATCACATATATTCCAACTCTGGAGGTGTATACCTTGCCAAAAATCGCTATAACGATTATTCCCACATTTGATACCGGTGGCCAAAATTTTCAAGTCATGTTTGTGCACTGTCATGTCAGAACCAGACTGAGACCTAGTCTTTGCGATAGACCATGGTCTAATATGTGTAAACAGATTCGGTGATTATGATTATGCAACTAGACTGCGTATGACCTCGAAAAACTGACCAATCAGCAGGTGCCGTATGCGCGTAATTCAAGCTCCCTGCGTGCGTAAACATCACGCCAACGATGAGAAGCATTTTTGTACAGGTTTTTGTATTACAAAATTGGCCAATCACAATCTTAGTCCCTGATTTCGGAATGAAATGACATCACGCATGCTTAGACGTTATACAGGAAACTGGGCTCCGTGGGTAATGGGTGATACCCAGACTAACCGGCTCTGAAACGTGCAAAAGTAAATCAGGCCAACTTCACTCACTCTTTAGCCAGCAAATTTCTCCAAAATTTCCATTGGGCAAAGAAAAGGTCCTCAGTATTTCACCAACCAAGTTGCAGACTCAAGACATTTCTTCAATGGTTTGCACATGAAAGGGAAGTCAAGTGATTGCAAAATGAGCCTCAAGATCACTGGTACATGTCCAACCATGGTCCAACTATTTGAAAAGACTGACCTCTTCATTCAGTGTTCTAGTCTGGTGGCTGATTATGGAGAAATGTGTAGTAAATAGAGACTACTTCCCGATTCATGCCACATGGCACAGTTGATTGATGCAGTACCGAAGCATTGTTTGACTTAATCTTTGACCTAATAATTTATACATTGCTAGATATGTAAACATATCCTCTGGCAGTAACTGAAGAGACATGTGCAACCGTACAGTACCATATGTTTAATTGTCAGAATCTTCTTGACCCCTATTTTGTATGTTTTTCCGAAGTTCGGATACCTAAACGCCACAATGTAGCATGTGATACAGATGATCTACCAGTACCAGTTGAGGAAGTGCAGTGCCCTACGGATAAGAATCAGGTGAGGAAGAAGGCTAGTTAATATATGCTTAATTTTAAATATTTTAAAATTGTTATGCCCTGCTGGAGAAGCCAAAGGGTCATACTGTTTGCTTGTCCATCTGTGTGTACATGTGTGATCTGATACACTGTGCCCTCTGGAGACGTGCACACAGTAGGGAACAAAAGATTGCATACGTCTCCACAGGGCAATTTCTATAGATGAATACGTCTCCACAAGGTTTTCACGAAATAGATATATGGATTTTACTCAAAAACTAGGACTTTCAAAGGTGGGTTGATCGGTCGCAAATGGAAGAGTTTTAGAAAAGGGATATTAAGTCCGAATTTCAGCCAAGGAAATTAATTCTGGTTAAAATAAGAGCATTTTGAAACTTCACTTTCAAACTCGAAAACTTTACTACACGAGAACAAAGAAATGTCTCCACAAGGATACAAATTTCAGTATGTGTGGTGTACGATTGAGGACAGACACACAAAGGGAGAACAAAAGATCCCTTCAGTCCTCGAGTGTTGCGTCTTTTGTTGAAAACAATCCTTGATCGTACGGTTATGTGCTTGGTCTATGGGAGAGTGTTATATTAGAGGGACAAGGGAAACACAAAGCATTGTCCTCGGGCGTATAGATATTCACGACAGTGTGGGTGTCTGTGAGTTTGTTTCTGCATAATACATGGGGGACATTGAACAATAGAGGGTAATAGGGTACACAATTCTCAAAGATCGACGATCGTGTACAAAACATATGGGCGGTCTTCCTAAAAAGTTCAAACAAAAGAGGGACAACGGGGGTCAACGATTGAAGGTGTTTACACACTGGAGTGCCCCTGCCACCGTGACTGTTTTGAAAACGGTCATGGTTGAGGGGAATACGTGTTAATTAAGCAATCAGCCGAAACAGCCTTTGTTTTTATTAAGATTTATATTTGAGAATGAAATCACGTAGTATATATGCCACCATTTTTTATAAACAGGACTACACTTGAAACATCACATGTCACAAAAAGTTACCGAAACAGCCCTGTGTTTGTCCTCAAACATAAGTCTAGTTTATTTGTAAAATTTACTTGAACTTTTTTTTTTTTTTTTTTTTTTTTTTCTGAGCTTGCCTTTTTACAGTTAATCTTGTTGTTTTTCCACACAGAAATTTAAAGATATAGTCTTTGATCATATCCAAAGAGGTTGTTATGGGGCAGCAGTTGATCACGCCATGGACTGTAGCCCGTGTGCAACGAAACAAATAATAGCAGTCATCGCAAGAAGGGCAGGCATGCAAATGAACCGGTTCTTACAACAAGAGTCCATGCAGACGTCCGAGGTGACCCGCGACGACGTGATGAATTTCAAGTGGCAAGACGCCATGAAGGAATTCAAGACGCACTTGCCGATTCTGTACACCATTCTTTCATGCTGTGTGGCCTCACCTGGGGATGTTACTAAATTAAGAATGTAAGTACACTAGCACTAAGGGGTGAACCCAAAAAAATCCAACCCTAAAACATTTGTCCTTTTTTCGGTGGATTTCTTTTTGTTTTGGGTATCAGAATAAAGCTAAGAACTTTTCCTTTCAAATACTGAAAAACTTCTGAGAATAGCACTTTGGATTGCTGAGAAAATGCCACTTACGTAAAAGTAGTCCTTTTTCATCCGGTACACCCTGTATAATGTCGTGTAAAAAGCAGATTTCAGCAAGTTTTTAGTTTAATTTATTGAGGGAAAAAAAGACAATTAAAATTACTCAACATTTGTTTTTACAGCACAAGCAAGCGAGTGGGAAAGCTCGTTCCAGGCTTAGGTCTGGTTTTGTCAATGGTAACTACGATGAGAAACCAGTTCAAGTTCAAGATAATACCCATGCTAATTGGAATGTACTTGCATACGCACGGCTTGTCCAAAAACGTAAGTGTCTGACATTTCCATTTTTATTCAACACACACAATCATAACCATTGAGAGTGTAACCATGTGATTTGTCCACGATAGATATTGAGATACTTGGGTCAACGATACTTGACATATCACAATTTTTTGCCTTGAATGCTGTGGGGAAAACAGAATTACAATGCATAAGAGTCATCCAATGCCAAATTTCCTGAATTTTGGAAAATTCATCAGGTGACCAACTCAGAGTCTTATGAAAGCTTTTAGAAAATACTTTTAATAGCCTCGTCATAACCTTGTGTAAAAAAAAATAATAATAATAATACAAATATGCGTCTTGTATAGTGCTCATGTCCGTAACGAAGTGACGTTCATGGTGCTCTATTATTACCCTGGCTTTAGCACGGCTGCCATTACGGCGCTCAAGCATTGAAGGGATTTCTTCCTACCAGGTACCCATTTACTATACCTGAGTGGAGAGAGGCAATTGTAGTAAAGTGCATTGCTCAAGCGCACAAGCACCATGTTCCCCGTCAGGATTCAAACCCATGTACCACGGCACACAAGTCGAACACCATAACCACTAGACCACAGCACCCCACAAAATGAAGTTAATCGCATTTACCGGTTGTCTTATGTGAACCTTTTCACTGCGGTACCTGATTGACTTTTTTGTCCACAAGGCTTAATTTTGCATAAGAGAAGAAACGGTACAATAAAGACATTATAGACAACACAGATTTAGACCTTAGCTCAAGCTGAATTTTTCTGTTTCACTTCTTTATGTTTATGCAAAGTTTCTCTGGACTATACTATAGTTACGGCGGCCTTCATTGTTCACACAACTGCAGCTCTGCCTTCTACTTGGCAACCCTGCAAGGCAATGCATGTCTCAGCTCTAGACCTCATGGAAAGAACGGCTCTGGGGGACACAATTTTGTGCTCTCATGCAATATTTAGATGCCTCGTGGACAAAAACGTAAATCTGGTAAAAGGTAAAGGTCCAAAAGCCATTACTGGCCATAGAGTCAGTGGGATGTTAGAGGTCTACTGCGTCTTGGGCGCGGCATATGAGTGGCAGTACCCAGTCCTCTCCTCTCGCCGTCTTACCTTCCCTTAATGAATCAGGTACCCACTTAACTGTTGGGTCGTCAGAGAGCATTTTCCAGTTTTCCAGATGGCCAACCTTCCACTCCGTAGCTCCACGCTCTAACCGCTCGGCTACGAGGCCCCTCAAGTACCACAGTAAAAAGGTTCACAAAAGACAACTGGTATATCCGATCAACTTCATGCTTTCACACAACGTTACTAACGAATGTGCAATTCTTACATGGTTAAAAAATAGTTTAAAACACCAACTTGGTTTAGAAAAAAGATGGCTGTTGTATCATTTTATTGGGAATGTATGGGTTAATACAGGATGGGAGGTATGATCTGACACATATTTTACTTTTGAGATGAGTTGCACACTAAACGTCTTTCGTTAAAAGTTAACGTCAGAATTTCTTTTCAATTTCCAGGCTTTGGAGTCGTGTGCTTCAGTTGGACTGTGTCCCACAATCAAGACCGTGGCACCATGTCTCAAGGAGGTCTTGAGTGAACATCAGTATCCTCCAAACATTATGTGTATGCACACAGGTGCTTGTAAAGATTACATGTACAGGGGAGCCGCTCTCCTGTAATCTTTTTTTATCTCAGCCTGATCGCTAATCGTTGTCCTGTCAGCAAAATCGTTTCTGTTGGCAAGCTATTGGATACAGTTTCCAAGAGAAGGATACAAACGAGAACAGGGCCCCAAATAGTCAAATGATGAAGTCAAGCCCCGCACCCTACGTTTGATTTTGTTGCAGCAATGAGACCAGGGGGAAATTGGTCTGGTGACACCCGTGTGCATGCAACACCAGAAGGCCAAGGAAACAGCTTGATTGTGGGGAAAAAATGGTTTTGACCTATGGACTACCTGCACACGTTACCTCTCAACCGTAAACTTTACTGAGAGCACTGTGTACCACACATTCGTGTGTCTTTGTTCCAAGGACTTGTTCTAGGTTTGTGCTCATCAGGCCTGAGTGCCAAGTCATCACAAGTCACCACAAGTCATCACAAGTCATCCAGTCTTAAGTCAAGTCACGAGCTCTTCAAATGAACAGTGCAGCAAACAAATTCCTTTGGCAGTGCCCCTACCCTGTTACCATCTGCCTCAGTGAAAATAATGTGAAAATATCCATAAAGACTCTGCGTGAATATTGGTCAATTGCTGATCTGGAGGTTGTTACAACATGTTACCTCCAGCTCTGTAGAACATGAACTCGTATTAGGTCAAGTTAAGCATTTAGATTGTCACAGTCTTTCAGAAACAGTTCCATCAAATGGATTATAAATGACTCCGGCATGGGATCAACCAAGCCTACAGCCAGACCCTGCATACTCTGAAACTCAGGGCCCAATTTCATAGCACTGCTTAACAGTAAGCAGAAAAGTTGTGCTTACTATAGCAGAAAATCATGCTGCTGCTTAAGCACTATTCCATGCCGTGAATGTGCTTACAGTTGCGCGCGCATGGAGATTGCTATTGTTACGTCACTGATTTAAGCAAAGTTTCCTTCCGAGGTTAAGCTTGCTTTTGCTGTGCTTACTGCTTAACGGTCCCTATGAAATAGATGGAGGCTCGGTAAGCACAAAGTCGGCTGTTGAGCAGCGCTATGAAATTGGGCCCAAGTCCTGAAACAGACCTGTTTTCCCAAGACACTTTTATGAAGGCTGTCCTCCTTACCTTCCATCTTGGGTGCATCAGCGAAGTTGTAATGTTAAACTCCTTCAAGGTTAGATAAATGCATGGTACCAAAACATTTTGTCATCTGTCATCTTGAAGAAACGGTAAACGATAGTTCTCAAGATTGCACCTCCTTAATGTTTCGCCTGGATTGGCTAAAAGCGAAGAGCCGGAATGTTCCGGATCTCATTGGGACCATATTGGAACACCTTTTGTCGAGTTTCAAACTTTTAAATGCATGGAAGCTTCAAAAACTTATAACCCGCTATTATGGCAGATTTCAGGCTTTTGGGATTTTGTTGTGTTACTCTAGAGTTAAGACCGGTTAAGCTTCACAGATCTGTGAAGCTTATGATTTTGTAATGTCGACTTTACTTTCCTATTCTGTGAAACTAATGTTTATATATTACTTCAATAAAGAGGTTTATTTGAGTTGGTCAAAAATCATTTGCTTCTTCTCGGTGTTTTGCATGCTTCTTAGTGACTCCCATTTTAATTTGTAAAAGTAAAATACGTTTTACTGTTTGATGATATTGGGGACAGTTAAAGGTCACATACATAAATATGACGTTAAAAGAGTATTTGAGAGTTATCAATGGTTCTGATGTGGTTGTTTGTACAATGTAGGATAGGACACAGATTTTGTCTGTCTTGGCCATTTCCTTGAATACGATTGTTGCCAAAAAAAGTTATCTGACACACTGCAGGCATTCGTAAAATATAATGCTTATAATTGAGTTGCAGTACAGAAACAAACATGTTGCCACTGTGTTTTTACTGCAAACTTGAATGCAAAACTACCAAGCCCCCTTTTTTGTCGGTATAAAGCCGCAAGACTCCAGACCTACGACATTACTGGTCTCCATGCGTCATAATTATTTCAGTTCAGAGATCTTTCTTACTCAATGCTGTCCTCCGTCAGATTGAGGAATCTTTGTAGCTAGCAGCCGTTTTACCATGGAATTCCAGTAGGGTCTGTCGTAGGCTAGTTTACATGCTTTGGAGATTGTTGGATCCAGGCAGCTTTGTTTGATGTTGTCCAACCAACGCTTGGGGGCCTGCCCCTGGGTCTCTGATCTGTCGGGCGACTTCCTTCCAGGGCAACTTTGGGGTATCTGGTGTTTGGCGTACCATAGAGCAAATACGGATCACATAATCAAAGTACAACTGCTTTGCTCTGATTTTATCGACGATCATAGTGTAAGACCGAAATTTTGGACTGTCCCTGATACCAATCTCACAATAAGGGTACTCCCCCGGACTGACCATTATGTCAGTCCATGGCCAGATCTACCTTTACTCGGAAATAATGTCATATAAAATTATAAGCTGTACATGTATGTTTTCCTTATATGACATCATATCCTATTTTCACTCAAAGTTGCCCCTCTGAACCTGTATGAAATACTCACATTTTCCCACTTTCACTGAGTTCTCCTCCCTGGGAAACCAGAGGCATAGCCATAAGCTGATTCAGCCCTATGCTCTGGCCAGTCTCCATCTACGACTTCTGTCTTCTTTCTCTTAATTCTGTATTTACATGTATACAAGACCCGGTAGATTGAGTTCTTGAGAATAAAATAGTTTCTCCATAAAGCTGAGCTCATACCTGTGTGTCTTCGTATTCATCCCGCTCATCAAAGCCACAGCTACCGTAACATAACATTATAGTCAAACATCACAAAGACTATACCCAAATTCTTATGTTACAGTAGGTTGACACTTTGTGGCCTCTCTTATTTACGTGTTCCTGATTTTGTCTCTTCTTGATATGCCCACGATACGTCTGAGGCAGGACATCTCGAACACTTTAAGGAGTCAAATTTGCTCGTCCAGTTTCTTCAGTGTCCATGCTTCAGAGCCGTACGTATAGCAGTTGACAGGATGAGTACTTTGTATAACTCAATCTTAGTGTCACAGCTTATATCTTTAGATTTCCAGATTGAAGACAGTTTTTGCATGCTGCCCATGACTAGACCTATTCTACTTTTGATGTCCTCACTGCTGGTAGATTTGTCGGTAATAACACCGCCCATGTAGGTGAATGTTGAAACTTTCTTCAAAGGCATGTCATCGATAAGAATTGAAATAATGTGTGCACTGGCTTTTGTAATTATTTGCACCTCAGTTTTACTCTGGTTAATGGTGAGACCGAATCTCTTGCTTGATGTTTGAACCTTGGACACAGTATTTGGAGATCTTCAGATTCAGCAAGTATAGGACAATATCATCAGCGAAACGTAGGTTGTTGATTGTTTGGCCTTGGACTGTGACACGTATGTTCAGCTCCTGGATTGCCAAGGTGATGACTAGCTCAAGTAGGACATTGAAGAGTTGCGGTGATAGGATGCAACCCTTTCTGACGCCTGTGAGGGTTTTAAACCAGTCTGTCAAGTCGTTGACTCTCACAGCGCTCTTGGAGATGTACAAGGCCCGGAGTAGTCTCACAATCTTGTCGGGTTATCCCAGGTCTCGCATAGTAGCCCAGAGTCCATCTTGCCGCACTGTGTCGAAGGCTTTTTGGTAGTCGATGTAACAGAGGTACAAGGGATTTCCTCTTTCGGTGTATTTTTCTGTTATTTGTCTCTGAGTGAACAAACTGGTCTATCGTGCTTCGACCCAGTCTGAATCGGGCTTGTGATTCAGATAAAATTTCTTCAGATTTTTGCTTGTTCGATTGTGCAAAATGGAGCAGAAGACATTCCCTGCAAAACTGAGTAGACTTATACCCCTGTAGTTGGCGCAATCCAGTTTTTTCTGGAATATGGGAACAATGATGGCCTTTCCCCAGTCCTCTGGGAAGGTTTCTGATTTCCAAATCTTGTTGCACAGAAGGTGAAGTAGCGTTTAATTCTTCGGCGGAGATTCTGTCGTCACCTGCTGCCTTCCCTTCCTTCAGGCGTTTCAGAGCTAGCTCCACTTCATCTCTCATTATGTCCAGATAGATCTTACTCTTCTAGTTAAGTAGTAGGTATGTCTTGTAATACGCTAGTGTCTGATGGACCTGGCATGTTGTATAGGGTCCGAGTAACTTTTTTTTTCCATCTATCTTTGATTTTGTCATCTTCTGTCAAGATGCACCCATTTTTGTCCTTGATAAGCTTTTCATCCGGAGGGTTTGTTTTACGGATAATGTTTTGAGCCCGGCACACTTGCCTAGTCTTAGAGGCACGATGGCAGTCATCCACTTCCTTACATAAATTACGGATCCACTACTCTTTGCATTCTTTAGATCTCCTGTTAATTTCTCTGTTCATGTAGTTATAATGACCTTTCTTAGAGTTATCTGTGGCTTTTTGTTGTTTAACTACTCTTCTCTCGTCACATAGGTCGAGGACATTCCTTGGATTTGTCTGTGAAGCTGCTTTTTATTTTGTCCCGTAATTTCTCTACTACAAGATGAGTTATTTGAAGATATATAGGAGGGGTCCAAATTTACCATCGATTTTGATCTCCTAAGACCTTATTAATCTGTCATTGATGTTTCCATATCCAAATTATCCGAGAAAACCATTTCACGATTTCCAATCTCTGTCAACCTTTGCGTTGAAATCTCTCATGATTATCAGAATGTCTTGCGAGGGAATTTGGTTAACTGTTTGCTGAAGCAGGTCGTAGAATTTGCCGGCTTCATCTTCTGTACTTGCTGAGGTTGGAGCGTAAATTTGTATTATTGTTGCTGCTCCAATTTGAGTTTGAAGTCTCATTGAAATAATTCTTTCAGAGATTGGTGTATAGCCGATTGGAGCTCTCTGCGCTTGCTTATATAAAATGAAAGCGACACCTTCTCTATGGGTAGTGTCGTTCCTGCACATAGTATTTGGAATTTGGTTTTTTTAATCCTCCTGTGGCAGTCCTAATGGGTTTCAGACAGACCTATCACATCCCAGTTAAACTGACTGGTTGAGTTCATGGATGAGATGTTGGTATCTACGCTTCCTGATGTAAGGTCCTTACATTCCAGATGCCTATTCCCACAGTGGATTTAGTATTCGGAGAGCTTTTTTTCCGTCAGGTACTCGGGTACATCGGCATGTCACCAGCCCGTCTAATTGGAGGCTCGAGATGGTGTTCGTCCTGCTATAGGGTGACCATCAGTCCTTTCAATTGGCTTTAAGGACGGTGCGTCCTGCATTTGCTGCATTTGCAGGCCCTGAGGCAATCGAGGCGGAATACATGTCGGGGCTTTAACCCGAGCGGTTCATGGTCTTTACCGAAGTAGGGCAAAGGACCTTGACTTTCTCTCCCTACGGGTTGGTTCAATGAGCTGGGTGGAAAGCATCATGGTCTGGTGACCGTTGAGACAATGTATTATCACTTCCGCCCTGGACATTCCAGACACTGTCTCCAACCAGCATCTGCAGTAATCCAGGTACCAGCAGAACCTGTGTTTGTCCAGTGTCCATAAGTTGACTTACTCACGTCCTTTTGCCGTTGCAGGTTTATTCACCCTGACATCCACCCATGCAGAGGACTGCCTTCACTATTGAGCCCATAGCTGGAGCAAGGTTGGTTGACGGGCTCAGCGTGCCCGGGTTTGGAGTCAAGAGATTTCCGTCTCTTAGGTGGTTTTGCCTCCGATGGCTGATGAGCCCCACCTGCCCAGAGCTATCTGCTTTTAAGGCGTCAGAGTCCCACCTTCGCACCTCTGTCATCGGTAGTGAACAGGGAACGGCACATGAAGCCAAGCAGTAGGCGGCGGCTAGGAGAGGCTGTTGGAGACGCCGCTATGGGATATTTGGAGAGGAGTGGCTCAATTCTCCTCGCCTTCCCGGTCTATCCTAACCCTTTGATCATCAGAGATCAAATTGTAATCCCAAAGGACCGTTCTGTAGCTCCACTGGCCGCTGATGTGAATGAACCCGACCTGATAACGTTTTACCCCAAAATACAATGTATTGCGGCCTGCAACACGAGGGGCAGCTTAAACTGACCTGTTCACCCAAGGAATCTCCAACATTTTCGATAGGCATTAATCAATCGGTGGCAGACAATATTTCAAGAACATACACTGGACATTCCTGCAGTGCCAAAGAGACAACGGCTTGACTAATGAGAAGGAACTTACCGGGCAGCATTGATATTGACAGGAATTTGACAAATTGCACTCCGTGCACACATCAACTTGAAAAAGGATATTATACTGGCCAAATTGGCTCGGTTTTGTACTAGTGGAGGCCTGCGATCCATTTTGGGCATGATTTTTTTGCTACAAGACCTATAAAGCTTACACCTTTTGAGAGTTATGACCACAAGGTCATTTATTGTCTTCACCGTGCAGTGATTGTCGTAGTACCGTCATTGGTTTCATCGCAATGAAAACTGTTTTTCAGCAAGTGAAAAATGAAATACAACCTATGTCATCAGTTGAATAAATGAATTCAAGTGTTTAGGGAGATTTATAGCGCTCATTCCCAAACCCAGCGACGTTATTTATTATATAGAGTCCAACATTGCAAAAACAGCGGTGTTAGATTTAACACCATTGGTATATCTACATAGGACCATCTGGTGTTAAATTGAATACTTGTGTTGTCGTATATATGAATTTGCAAGGGTATGTGAACTAATAAGGTTCCTCTTTTGTTAAGAGAGACACTCGAGGAGTTCGGTTATAGGCGTGCATTTTGTGTGTGTGTTTTCTCCAGATATTGAGCAGAGGCAGTAAGGGGCTGGGCAGACTGTCTCTTAAGCAACTGCCCCAATCCATTTGTGAAAAATCTCAATAGCTACAACCAATTCTTTGTTTTACCCTTCACGCTTCTCTTGAGCTTCGGCATGCATTATCATTTATAGATGAAAGCTTGCACAAGTCATGCACTGCTGTAATAATAATAATGACAGTGTACAATGTGGTGCTTAAACATGTATAACACTTTGTACCTATATAAGATTTCAAAACGCTTTACAATTATTATTATCCCTGTTCATCGGGAATGGTGATGAAACCATTTTTTTCTGTAGCAGCTCGAGATCAGCGCAATTTGGTCTCTACCTTCACAGGTACCCATTTATACTCCTGGGTGGAGATAGGCAGTCATGGTAAAGTGTCTTGCCCATGAACACAGGCACCATGTTCCCCGTCAGGGTTCGAACCATTGGACCACAGCGCCCAAATTAATCAACTCTTAAAAGCACAGTCCTTTCACTTGCTCGTGAGATTGTTTCAGCAGATTTTAAACGAAGATGTATAATCGTGGATGAACTTTTGCGAAGATTCTTGATATACTTTGACGGTTTGCCGTTTGCTTTGTAATGCAGATGGTAAGATAGTGGGTATCAGAAACAAAGATTGCCAAAATTAAATCTCCAACAGATTCAGATTGGAAATCTCAGCTCTCTTTCCGAGAGAGATAATAACCGGCATCATGATCGAACCATGGCCCAGGACTCCCTGTCAGTTCAGACATTCCAAATATGCAACCCTGTCTTTATCCACTGGTATTTGACCCAAAATATACAAGCTAAACACATCCTCCAAATGCTTCATGGCGGGGAAGATGATTGCTCCGATCTCGATCTCTCTGTGTAGCTGTACATGTTTTCGGAAAACGTGATTGGCATTTTTAGGATCTCTCGTCGGTCGCGCGGTGTGCGATGGCTGATAGTCTGGTTCCCGAAGGACTTGTGGTATATACGTCAACACTTTGATTGAGATGAATGGCCAGCGTGCCCGCAAGTCGTATCAAACACACTGACAGCTGTGTATCAGTCTAAAGAAAAAAATCTCGGCGGATTACGCGAGGAGCTGAACTTGGCCGGGTGGACAATTTACGGGGACGAGCCTGCACTGTTGACAGCGTGGGGGCCCGTTGGAGACTTGCTCCCATTGGAATGCTATAGTCATGATGCGGATAATGATGGTGATTTACGAAGAGAAAGTCGGGGCGTAATTGGCCAATGAGCGGCTGTGCGGCTTCTTTTAAGGCAACCTTCCTTGGCGCGTGTCAGTGCAAATTCACGGCCCTGACTCCAAAAAACACCCGTTTCCCAACGGGAGCAGGTTATCTCCGACCTAAAATTAGTCAGTGGTATACCAAGGAGCTGTGGTGTTTATGGGTATACCAATCCGCTTGAACTGGCATTCTGGGCAGAGTCCGGCGGAGGCCTGTCGGCGCGTGTCACCCTTTCACCCTGGGGAGAAGTCTGGGAGGAGCCGATCAGCTGGCGTTCGGCGGTATCCCTAGCCCTCCGTCCTTTGTTTAGTTTAAAAGTTCCTTATTTGGCCTTGCCTCTCGTTCGGAACGAATTTCCTTAAAACAGGCCTCTCTCGGAAAGTTCTCACCAAATTGTTATCAGGATTCACTTGTACATATTAAACCGCCCTTAATGTTGCCATCTCAGTGTTGTTTTGTAATTGAATCCCAAATAACTTTTTTTTTTTAATTGCTATTTTCTAGAATACATTCCCGTTGAAATGGGACATCAAGCAAAAATATCCGCAGACGTTTATTTGTGGAATAGTTACTTTACAAAATTCGAATTAATTCGACAATAATTCACGTTTCTTTTGTGCACCGTGGGCTCATAGGCAACTCAAAAGAAAAACATGAAGAAGATTTTTTTTTCCGTTTAAATAAAACATACAAATTGAAATTCGTTTGGAGAAAAATAAACAAATATGCTGATGAGCACGGACGGGTAGAGCCATGTAACTTTTAAGTTATATTAAAATAAAATTAACCAATTCAATACTATCTTATAGAACTGTGCAGTGGGGAATGTTGCTTTATTGATGTTAAGCTCTTGCACTGTTTAATTGGCTCACCATGTTATTGTTTGACTGAGCTCTCGTTTGCCCTGGATCAAAATGTAATGATACTAGTCAAAGTTCTTTGAAATTTTCCCATTTAAACTGCATCTGCGGGGGGAAAAATGGTCCGAATTATTGATGGCCTTTGGCAAGTATAGGGACGAATCCGCGGGCACGTGATCAAACGCATAAGGCCCCGTTCAATGGAGAAACCATTGTGCACGTTATATAAGTAGCCTACAAAGCAACTGCCCGATGGCGTACTAACTGAACAAAAGCTAGCACAATGCTTTCGCCATTAAGGGGGGCCTCCGTGATAGAATTGATTGCGTGCCCGGATTGGTGCATCACCTTGACGATTGAGAAGGCTATGGCCTAAGCACGATCTCATACCAGGCGAAGGGATCACTTTTTTCACCAGGTGAAGGGATCACTCTTTGTTGCGCACAGGCATATGGGCATGGTTTGTATTTTTTTGGTGAAAAACAGGTTTGAAATATCTGAAAATGGACTACGTCAAATTGATACACGTAGGGGCCTATGTTACCCTGGAACTGTCTTCGCCAATAACCATTCCCTTGAAGACCTTTTGCTGACAGTTACAAAAGTTGGACATAAATAGGATCGCGCCTTGCATCAAAAAGGTACCTACGGGCCTATTACAGTCACATTGGAAACCCATTATCACTTCGCGCAAGTAGGTCAAGCCGAATGCATTCGCCAGAAATGCCGCCGTGTCGTTTGCGCGCCAAAAGTTTGTCCTCTAATCGTCGGCCAAAAGCTCCGGCATTTGCGGCGGCGGGATTACTCGATAAGTCTATGAGCTCGGGGATAAAACCGTGAGATATTTGGCTATTTTTATGGCACAAATTGGAACAGAAGATTGTTGACATCTATTCCTGACAGGTTACTATGTGAGATCTGTTAATGGGACGTGAATCCCATGTGTTATTCTTACGCCCAGCCCGGGCGGGGGCTCAGTACCAGCTATTGTGTACACCGCAAGGAAAACCCCCACAAAACTTAATTTTGATGCTGATGGTTTTGGCCGAGGGGGGCCAATTGCTTGCCGGGGGACCTCCGCCTCAACGACGGGCCTGCTTATGCCAAAACTATTTTGGTCTTTTTCATAGTGTTATTCTTAAATCGTTGTTAAAATTCAATATTAATTTGATAATTTAAGCTGACAAGTGTCTGTTCTGTGCAACTTTTGTTACCTTTCATAACATTTTACGGAAACAGAATTATTCATAATGGTTTTCAGTATACAATGGTTAAATCTGCATTTAATTTCGTGTGTCAGAAAATATGTTACTCCTATTTATTTGTTTCCTGTGCATCTGTAATGCAAAAGGATTAACCAAATAATTTTTTACTGTTTCCTTGCTCTATGGTCAGGGTATACTGCTCTTGTATGATAAACCGAGAATCAAGTTTACATTTGAAAAAAAAAAATGACACCACATGGCTGCACTTTGTCTATTACGCTACGCGTGCCGCGCGTGCTTTGCAAATCAATTTTTTATCAGCCCAGCAGGACACTTTTCCCAATAAAATAAAGCAAATAACGGCCCCAAATTGTGGAGTCTAAATTTCCCCGCCACCCTGGTTGTGCCGTGTCCAAGTTGTCACTTTGTATTTACCACTTTTGTCCTCCTGTGGAGACGTTTCTCCCGCCGCTTAAAACCACTTGGGATTCACCTGAAACTCCTGATCTTCCAAAGGATTTATCGCCGTCTGCGATTTCGCCATCACGCGCGCCTCTCTTCTTTCCCACGATGGATATCACGGCTGTTTCGCTACCGCTTCAGGTATGCGCGCGTCGCCCTGTTGTGTCTTTTTTACGTTGGGATGTTGGGATGATGTTTACCCACGGAGCAAAAGGCCAGGAGGCAGGAGCTCTACGGGGGGAGCACGCGCTCTTAGAGATGTCTTGGCCGCATCTTTGACATTCTTCCAAACGCCGAGCCCCGGGGGCAAGATGCAGCGACCAGACGCAGGCAGTTGAACGCGGGTCGCCCAGCAACACGGCATAGCTGCCATACGCGGCATAATTTCCCAGTGATTATGGCCGAGGGAGAGACATGCCAGTCGCGCTTGCTTCTCCCCCAGTCCAAATGCCACAATTTCTCGGCTCCTGCAAAATGACATTCTGGCACAGTAGCGGGTCGTGTATCAACTTGTAATTTGCTGTCATCCCCTGACCTTTATTGGTTCACCTTAAAAGCTTGAGGTGAGCTGCAAAAATAACCCGGCAACAAACTCTGCCTCGAGTGTGTGTATAGAGACATATATTATAGCGCATACAATCTTGTCAACCGTTTGAAATTTATCTTCAAGAATATATATTGAATATTTAGTGTGTATTTATAGACCATTTTATCGCCCTTATATTGCAAAATAAACGGCTGCCCTTTCCCTAACCCCGTAATCTCAATCAAAGGTGTTCGCATGCTTTCGAAAATGATTCACAAATCAAATTTATCATAAAACAACGTAATTGGTTTTTGTTGCGTTAATCTGTTACAGAGTAATATTCTTCATTGAAATTTCAATACCAGATCTCTGAAATCAGTCCGACAACATAGCCCTACCCTGACGGCATTGAAATTGATTGATTGAAACGCTCAGAAGTTGAACTTATTAATGGCGTCATCAGTCAGAACTAAATCAATCTGGGTCCCAACTCGACCCGATATACAGAAATACACTATACTATTTATCTTTCATTAGTGAGTTAAAAAGGTTTAGCTCAAACTCAAAAACAAAAGTTGCAATGTTCTACTTGCATTTTCAAGATAGGCTTACAGGGGCGGATCTAGCTTTCAAGAAACAGGGGGGGGGGGGTGTTGAGTGAAAGGGCACGCCCTGCTAGGGGGTCCGCGATTTATATGCCCCGGGAAATTTTGAAATATTCAATGCTTTCTCCTGCACTCTAAAGCAATTTGAGAATAAATTTAGGAATTTTAGCATTCCATTTTTTTGGGCCCCAGTTTACTTGTATCATAATATTAGTCATCGGTTGAACAAGGGGGTTGCACCTCCCCAACCTCTAGATCCACCACTGGCCTATAACAAGAAATAAGGAAGCTTGTCACATAATACAAATGATTAAGCAAGGAAAGTTAGTGTATAGGCCTAGCTAACTGGAGTTAACGATAACAGTCCTAAATCCGAATACGATCAGGGGCTAGGGTTAATCATGGAGCTATAAACACATTTAAACCATGGTTGCACGAAGGGCAGTATGGTAAAGGTTTGAAAGGGCCAGATAGAGATTGAGATTTTTTATCTAGAGTAATCATCTTAATAAATAGGAGAGATCCAATGTTAGTTTCCAAATTGACCTCTCAGATTGCGTGTGTGCAGCACAGCCACGCCACAGCTGACCAAAGATAATTGTCATTCTAGTCTAACCTTGTCCTTCAACGATCGTTTAATGTACAACCGACTCATCCATCGCGCATCTCTCTGGACATTCCAGAGATGTATGAAAATAATGAGTTTGTAATCGCTGTCAAGCCCTCCGTTTATTGACTGTGCGGCTTCGTGTTTATTTGAGCAGGATGCCGGAGCAATGTTGAACATGCCTACGGAAAAACACAACCAGGCAGTCACGAGTCGATGAGGCAGCGATGGTAAATGATGCACGCCGTGAATAGGGAGAAATTGCGGGGTTGGTTTAGGGGCGACGCCCGTGACGGGCGTTCAATCATTAAGAATCTGGTGAAGTGAAATTTAACCAAACGGGAGTCTTTTTTTCGTGTCAGAAAGAACGCGAATTTCTCCCGACCCTCGCTCGAGGAATTTGAGGTTGATAATAAATATATTTGATTTTCTCTTAGTTTCAAAATCTGTTTCCAGTATAGGACTATACAGTCTTCTTAAATAAACCTCAGAGCACCTATATACCTTCTTTCATCGATTGTTAATGGTTTAGTTTTAAGATCAACTTTGTGTCATGGTGTTTATTCCCCTAAATGTGACTGCCATCCTAAACCATGACTGTGATTTTTATTAAAATTTGTTTTAACCAGCAGTTATTTTAAGACGTCAGAGACGTCCCCCTGCAGCGAGTCAATTTTCCCATTTTTGCTATTTTGGCAATAGATGATTCTTCTAATTAGTTCATTAAAAACAAAAAATAATAACCTACATTTTTTCATCGATTGCGTCGATTAACTCCGAAGTTCAAGGCATGGGAGGCCTGTTTCACTTTGTGGGAATGGGAAAATCTTTCTTTGGGGCGAATATCTTTTAGTAATATACGAAAGACCTGCAAGTCAAAACTCCCTGTTGCTAAGTAAATACTTCGACATTTGTAGAATTTGAAAGACTGTTCTGCACAGGGAAATAACTGTATCCAGAGGGACCATTATAAAATCATACGTTTCCACGTCAATGCATAGCTGAAGATGAAAATGTCCCTGGTGGTCACATTTTGCAGTCGTGTCATATAATCTCTAAGTTGTTTTATGCGAAAATCAGGAGTACATATCTGAGAAAATAAAACAAAAATTCTAAACCCAAGAGAGTTTGTCCAAGCAGGACTTCCCCCTGTGGATTTCAAGCTCGCCGGCCGGTCTTGTTTTGGCGTGACGTTTCATGCACTGACAGGAACGAAGTGCCCATTGACATCCCGTAGTTACGGTGTGCAATCACTATAGCACTCGTCCGGTCGCGGGCGGAGCTTGGTTTTTTTCCCGCGCGTTTAAATTTTTTTTCGGCGGGAAAAGCTCACTGCTCAACTGAACCGTGTCAGCCTGTTCTTCGTTCCTGCTGCCAAGCACCCTTTCTGCTTTGCTCTCATAACATCACTTTTCCCTTTAGGTATCGTCAAAGATAAATACTTCAAATATTGCACCGCCCAACTGTTGCGCAAGCAGGTTTGATGTGCCAAATTGTGGAGATTCCGTGCCAACTCAAGGGTAGAGATACACACGATCATAAGAGTTTACTTCCAAAACGCGATATATCCATGAGAAGTGAAAACTTGCACGATTATGCACTTTAACAACTAAAAACAGCATAACAGCTAATTCTAAACTTCATTCTGAAACTAGGCCTATATAACAACCATCGAAACTGACTTTGGGCAACAGGGTGGCATTCTAAAAGGTTACAAAATGGTGTTTATTGAAAACAACCATATAACACGTTTTGAAAACAAACTCCTCACTGATGATCTATCATACATATGCATAGAAGAATATTAGGTATATTTCAATTTTATATATCTGGAATTAATAATTGATGTCAATGTGAATAAAGAAAAGTGACGATAAAATAAAATTACAATATCTGGAAATCATCTGGAATGCGTATATATATACGGTTGCAAATAATAATGCAAGTTGCAAACGTTGGTGGCGCAGCGCGTTGTCTTTTTTTCAAGGCCGTTTTTCTCGAAAAGTGTATGCGACCGCCCTGACAATCCGTGTCGTCTTTCTCGCGTCGTATTTTCGGAAGGGAGTATAGGGTACAATGAATCAATTTGGTATCATTTAAAAAGGTTATGAAATGCTTTTTATTTTCATGCATATATCTCAGAAAGTTAGAGTTGGGGGTTATTCCTCATTATGCCACAGCAAGTCACATATTTTATGAGAACTGAAACATGATAATCTAAAAAGTTTGCAAGAAATAGAACCAAATTATACGGAATGTGAGGAAACTATACCCAAAGAGAAACGTGAAATTTTGCGTCATTTACTTCAAGGCTGTAAGCAAGCAAGTAAACGATCTAACTCTTTAAAAAAAAAGTTCTTCGAAATGTATGAATTAGGCAGTTGCGACTCGAGAAATCCGAAATCCAGCTAAAAAAATACACTGTTTTTGTTGAATTTTCAGAGTCTTTTGAACAATACATTTCAGTGGTAAGAATATAGATATGTATTACCCGAAACATTGGGGGAGGGGGCAAAGAGGTGAAGGAATTTCGGATGAGGACGGTTCATTAGAAAGTATGTAATACGCATGATGACCTATCAAAGGCAGAACGCTTGGAATTGTTCTAATGATTACAAACGACATACTTCCAAACAAACAAGAATGTGTCTCCATCTCATCGCATACTCGTGATGCGTTCCCTGCTGGTCTTCGGGCAACTCACGGAACGCCTTAATGAGTTAACAAACTCTACAACGGCGTTGACGAAGCAGATGGAATAATTGGAGTCGTGACAGAGATGAAACAATGTTAGTTATGGCATCTTTAAGTGTCGTGCGGCTGCTGTTGGGTGATGTGTATAGCTTTTTGTGGTGCGTTTTTAGTCGTTATCATGATGGTCGCTATATACATTGTGATTCAATTAGGAAAGCCACACTTGTCCATATGGCATTGCATTGCATACATTCACTGTGATGAATGCTTTCTTGCCATATTTAATATAAAAAAGAGTGCAATTTTATGGAGGAGTCCGAGTGAAATAGCAAATATACTTCGCTGAGCAAAAATCGCCTGGGTCAAAATCAATCTTTGACATGTTGGCAACCTTTGACAGCTTTGCGCATGGATGACAGTTGAACACATGACTAACAAAAACTGCCTCTTACCATTACCAGTATAGGCAAGATCGCAACTAGTGTCCGCACGAAGGCAATTTTCAATATTTTGCAGGAGCCCGAGTGAAATAGCAAACATATTCTGCTGAGCAAAATCAACCTTTGATATTTTGGCAATTAACCTTTGACAGCTTTGCGCATGGATGACAGTTGAGCACATGACTAACAAAAACGCACGAAGGCAATTTTCAAGCATTTCAAATCTGTACATGTAGATTTTTAAAAAAAACCTGAAAAGTGGTGCCCCTCTCTTTATTGATCAGTGCCAGAGACACTTTCTACATGTAATGCAGCGAAAATCGAAGCTCATCACCACTCAGACCGCACATTAGTGGTAGCCTTGATGCCAATGTCGTCCCCAGTCCTCTCTTTATTTCCAACCTCGTTTTCAATAGTAAGCCCTGGATAGGAAACTTTCTTCCTGCACATTATTCACAACGTGCAGTACGTGTTTTCGCGATCATTCGTCCACGCCTTCTCGAAAATATTCATTTGCCTTTCCATTTTTTTCATATTAATATGAAATGTGATACTGCATGTTGTTTCGTTTAGATCGTAACAGTTTAATTAAAATAAAATCGTGTTTTCGTAACTCACGCCATGCTCGCGCTCACATTTACGAATTGATTCTGTTTTTACCCCAGACACCGCATATAAAAACATACGAAAATGTAACGCACAGGCAGGCACCAGACTATTCCTCATTTGCATACGTGTTCAAAAATCTTGCACATGCAAATGATCCAATACCAGGGTGAGAGAGCAGGTAGTGGTGGGCGCGTACGGCTCGACACCCTGGGGACGAGGTTGCCTTGATGCCATTTTGCAATAGGCTGGTTCCGTGCTAACATTATCGTTGTGATTTTGTATTCAGGGCTACCTGTCCCTGCATTTGAAGTCCGAAGGACAATGGAGAGACCAGGAACCAGTTTAATCTCCTCAGGGTTTGGTCCGTTTTGGATATTCTTTTAAGGGGACATTGGTTTATCAAACTTATGATTTATACTTTATAACAGTAATTGAACGAAAATGCCTCCACACTTTTTGTGTACGCAACATAAATAGCTGACATTTTCTAAACCATTGCTTCAAACTTTATGGATTGAAGTGAAAGCCTTGGTTGAATTTATTCTGGTCATATTAGGCCAATAACATAGTGGGTGGACATTTTACGAATATTATCATCATCATCACTAACTTCTGTCAAATTGTGACGCGGCACATTAACAAAATGTGTCAGTCACACGAGAGACCACCGCGAAATGCATGCGCAAACTGTTCGGTGTTAAAACAATCAATCGTCTTGAATGAGGACAATTCTGCTGTGAGTGACGGAATGTGGCCCATCAGTACAGCATTAGGGCGCCGAGGGCTCCGGCTAGTCATGAGATGCGTTCCTGTATAAATGCGGAGATATCATTAAAGGATATATTATCGCAATCCTGACATTGCAGGGTGTCGTAATAAATTATTGACCTGCTGTCAATATCAGCTCCATTCTCGAGGAAGACGTTTTGAGCGTCAAATTCATTTCATGAGGAGTCAGTGGGGAAAAAAAATGAACAAGAACCTTACTCGAAGCCTCATAGACCTTATCCACGGTGGAGCTATTTTCGATCGTGCAATTTCAGGCTGAATCTATTTTATAAATTGTATAAAAATTATTGCTGAATGAGATGGTAGCTTATTTTTTGATTGGAGTGCGTTCTAAGCCTCACTTTCATTTTTTTTTAAATTGTGGATTAAACCATAAGGGTGTATGTTTAATCTCAAATTTAGATTATTCATAAAAGCGGACTAATGTTTTCATTTGTAATGAGCTTTTATTTCATTGCTTTCGTTTCTACTCGCAGGTTCCAAAATCGAAGAGTTTACCTCGCTTTAATTTAATTACGACCGACTCGTGAATCAAGTGTACGGGTTATCACATTGCCGGGAGCCATTTTGTAAAAGGCATACTTAAAAACGAAGGAAAACAAATTAAAGCCAACAACGGCCATGTTTCAACCGCTTTTAGTGAATTTTCAGTCTTGAGAAGAAAGTCATTTGGAAAAGTGATTTTCCATATCCGACCTATGATAAATTTGTTACCAAAATAGGTAGGGAGGAGAAATCGCTGTTTGCTGGATCATTCCTTATTGCTTTGATAACTGGATATTCTCTTTAACAGTTGTTATTGCACAATGCACATGACACAACACGTGCATAACAGATTTGAGGTCATCCAAACATATTGAACGACAGACGTCCATCGAATTTGATATATGCAAAGCATTCCGAGTTGTTCACATTAATTAGTAAAACCTACAAATGAGATAAGCCCAATCGTTTTAACGAATGTTGTTTATATACATGGAAAGAAAGCAATGGTATTTTATTAGTGTACGTTGTGCATGCTGTTTGGTTTGATTTCTTCTGTAGAACAAAAAAATATAATAGGTTCAGTTTATCAAAATACACAGATTTATGGTCCTTAGGTCGTAACAGCCAATTGCTTAATTATCAAATTAACGACAACCATTCAGGAAAACAAAACGACAGCCATTCACGAAAACAAAGCATTCAAGGAACTTTCACCATATAGGCTAAGCTTCCACTTTTAGGTTTCCAAATAAAAGTGCGCTTTTTGTTTTTGTCACAATCTCGTAATTTATTGAGTTTGCATTCTCCGTTGGTTGTACGGGGTAGTTATGCGGCAATTTGTTTTTCTTGAGGGTGTGGGTGTCATTAACTCATGTTAAAAATATATTGGGAAAGGGCAAAACTCTTGTAAAAGAGAGGAACGGAGACAACTTGTTTACCGAATATCTAACTAATCTGCAAATGCCATTGAAAATATTTGGCTAATGTTTCTCCGAATGAGCCGCTCCAGTAATGGCTTGAGCAGGTTCTTTTTTTATTATGCATCAAAGGAAATGACTTTTCCAGAAGGTTGAACTTGCCTTTAGGCTGCGAAAAATTAAGGATGTAAAAAGGGGTGGAAACCCGTCGACATCATGCACCAACTTCCTTCAGGACATGATGCCACCGTTACAGAAATGTAAGTATAGACTTGCTGACTTGACATACTAGGAACGAGGGCGGATCCTTCCCCCCCCCCCCAAAAAAAACCGAACCCATTTTTTTAAAGTGACGTTGCAATAAAGGCAGGCACTGCGTACACCACCATCTTTTCCTCAAAACATTTGGTTGAAGTGGTCAGAAATTGCCTCAGATCGCACCACAGAGCATCTACAATCCAAAACAATTTCGGGGCCCTGAAGCGGGCCCCGAACCCCACGCCGTAATTTTTGGGACCCGGTTTTGGGGGTACCAAATTCTTTTGGGCCCCCCCCCCCAAAAAAAATGGTGTTCTGGATCCGCCCTTGACTAGGAAGCATATACTCTTCCACACCAATTCCCTGGGAATTTCACTCGTGAATGAAAACTTTTGGACAAATCAATCGGAGGATGAGTTCTGTGCTCAGAGGCGATTGAAATCATCGACAGACAAGCAGAAAATGAAAGTTCATTTCAATATAGGCCTGCAGATACCTAAAGATTACTTTCCGCGCTCTTCAACAAATTCGATTCTTTCTTTTTTCATATCACGAAGTTTCAACGAAGTTTCTATTTTTGGGGGGGGGGGGGGTAGTTACGTCACAAAAAGGCAGCCATGGCGTACACTACCCCAAAACTCAAAAAAGCAATACCTTTTCACCCCTCCCCTTGCTTTTCATGAAATTTTGGGGCGGAAAATGTATAGACCCACTTTTTGGGGACCAACATTTTTTTTGAACCCCCCCCCCCCCAAAAAAGATAGTTTATGGATCCGGCCTTGATTTTGAGTGTCTTTAACCCTTTGTAAAAGGCTGTTATTTTGAGGTGTTATTGCGGACCAGTCTCGCCTGGCAGAACTGAATTAGTGTCGGGCCATAAACAATTCGAAATTCGTATAACATTATTATTACATTTACAAAACTAAACCTGGGCCGATTTTCTTTTGTTGATGTCGCATTAAGAAGAGAATAACATTTCTGAAATCATTTCGAACTCGAAACTAGCACGGACAGTATATCTTTAAAAGCAGTATATTTCATTGGCAGCATTTAATTTGACAAACGACGTTTCATTTTTTTGAGCAAGCTGTCAACAAATGCCGAAATGGACATGCATCCACCGCATCAGTATGCTTCATGTTGTTGCTAGGCACCAAGTGGCGTGAAATATGCCGATAAGAATGTCGCGTCGTCCAATTAAGGCTATTCAACGATGATTTCAAATACAGGCCCAAAGAAATCGCCTCGTTAACTGTCCTTCTGTTTAACCAACTCATCAAGAAGCCGTCGGGCAATTGCAAAGTCGAACAATTGACCAGAAATTCTGGCAGTATTTTGAGAGTGGGAGAGAAACGCCTTTCACAGTGGGTAGCCATCCCACAAAAGAAAATGCATCTAACAGCTTGGACGTCGCGATTGGCTTTGTTTGGGATTTCTTGGCAATTTTTATTTTTAAAGATTTTTTTTTCAAATTGCTATGAGGACGTCAGCCTTTAAAGGCCGGCCAAAAATAATAATTTGGCGGCAAAATATTAGAAAACGCATTTTACTGGAGTTGCCACAATCTTCCAAATGAACTTACTGTGTTTTTTGTTTGGATGCAACGTGAAGCTTAATTACTTTGTTTTTTTTATGTTGTCAAGTAGAAAATCCCAATGGTTAACGGAACGGTTAAGATGTAAGACCTTTTAAGTATAGTAATGTGAGCTTAACAAAACAACATGGGATATCAATTGAAATAACTTACAACCATTTGTGGTTGAAGGAGACCCGCCATAGCTTGATGCCATACCGCGCTAACAAGATAATACATCCATTTATGGCCTTTGTGCGAACGATTGACAGAATTCCTTTTTCTCGAAACAGAAATACTTAAACCCTGGATTAGAATACTTAAAATCCGGATATAAGCGATATAATACAAGGAGTTATGCGATTAAGCCTGGTGGGTTTTTCCAGCTCGGTGTATAATTTCAATTGGGATAAGCCGATTGGATCCGACGTAATCCGATGGAATGTCTCATTCAGTAGCATTTAACTTCCTTAGTGAGGCAACGCAAACATCATACGCCCACCAGTCCGACCATTCCTGTCATCCTAATTCTCATAAACCGTAATCACCAGTTCCAAAGCCCGTGTACACCTTTTGTTCCCATGTTAGCGTAGTTAATAAATGATGCATCGGTTTTCTATTGAGGATTTGTTGGTTTCACTTTTGACAACACTGTGTGGTCTTCTCATTAGAAAACAAAACACAACTCAGCGACGTTTGTCTTTTTAAAATAATACTGCCGTTGTTTTTGTCTTTATTGTCTTGAAACAGTATCATCAGTAAGCCTCACTGTTAAATTTACAAAGAAACGAAATCAGTACATGACTGTTACATGTCAATTTACACCTTCAAAAAAAAAGGATTTAGTAGTTTTCAGTTACACGTTCGCGGGTTTGCACTTAAAAGACAGGAACGAAAAATCGAAATACTGGTGACAACAAGCAGAGTTTGGCATAGCAGCCATTTGATTTGTTCCATTCAAATCAATGTAACCAAATCGAGGCTGCATGGAAGGGAAAATAGAGTGGTTCCTTTTTGCACAAAAACATTATCATTCAGTACTGTTATTGGATACAGGGAGCATGACTAAAATGGTAGAAGCATGATATAGGTCTATAGGGTATTCAAAGAAGCACACCTATGCCTCCTCGATATTCCTTTCATGACAAGTACAATACATTATGTAATACTTTTGCTGCTTTGTACTTGATGACTGCATGGCCCATCTTGTTTTCTGTGATCAAAGTTGCTGGAAACTTGGTAGGAGGCTGTCACAACGGTAATTTGGAGAGAACTTTTTGGAGAGTCAAGAGGGAAAAATGCAGAAAAAGTAATCCAGATCTGAACAGTCTCTTAAATTAGCGGACTCCGTCAACCGAAAAGTGACTAAATGCGTGACTGGTTTAATTTTGTGGGCAGTTCCAGCGTTATGAAAGGCAGTGTAATGTCCGTAACAGAGCCAATAAACCATGATATCTTATCCATGATTTAGAGAAATGATCCAAAATTCCTAGTCTGTAATCTCCTTGACCATTACTAGATGATGGATGAAAAAGATTAGAGAAACATTTTCAGGTTTATTCACTGAGCTCTTAAAAAGCTCTGTTTACGGACATTTTATTTTCCTTTTTGTGGAGGGGGGGGGGGAATAGGGATACTTTTTTAGGGGGCTGGGGAGCCACAGAATTGCATTCATTTGAATTTAAGTGATACTTTATATACTATTAACTCTATGATAATCTGCCATTAACTCCGATGTTGCACAAAACGCAACTCACGGTGCATGAGGAAAAAAAACCTACAGGAACAATCTAGTACTGACCTATGGAATATGAATGCAAAACATTTTGCACCTTGCGGAAAGACACGGGATTAGAAATATTATTTAACACGAAATGTAACAAAATCAAACTTTCCTTGCCAGTTACTCTATAGAATTTGTTCTAAGTACTTATGTAAAATGCACGCATCACATCCGTAATCATGTTACCAAGTGTTATCACTACTATCTATTCAAATTAGTCAATCTATACCATTGCAATTCTGCAAGTTGTTTTGCAAGAATATAAAACAATTTACATACTATAGTGTGAAATCCAGCCTTTAAATGTTATTGATGATACCCCAGAATGGCAAACATTGCTGTATATTATTATTAAAATATATTCACATTCCTGAACAATCCAACTTGAAAGATGAGAGGAAAAATGACAAAAAGATTCAGGCAAACGACACACTTGATATTCGTTTTCATTATTAAACCTATACTTTAAATTTCAGCGGGACTAAAAATCAGGTGGTCTTAAACTCAAGTTATCTCATTGTAAGTTCCTGTCAAAACTACATAATGGGCTGAATATTATCAAGAAAAGTCAGACGTCGGGTTTTCCCCCCAACTATGAGAAGGTTTAAACGATTCAGCATATTCTAATCACACTTTTACAACATGTAATGCTTCTCCAACTGTTTTAATTTTCAAGACTACCAGAGTCCGGAACTGAATTGTTGTTTCCTATATATACAATATACATCAACTCGATGTCCCATTAATTAGAAAATGAATAATGTTTATTTGAATGTCGCTTGCGGTCAGTTAGGCCTGAACACCTGCTTTGAGTTATGAACGAATGGTTGTACAAAGCAAAATGAGAGGCCAGGTTTAATCAGGGTTAGAGCAAAAGGTTTACATTGCTGCGCAGATCCCATACCATTCTCATCGGAAAACAGATTGATGAATTTGCCTTCATGCGTTCACGGGTCCCAAGTAATATAAGGGCATATCAGACGGACAGTACACGCGTTTGGCTTGTCAACTCGTGGTCTTAATTGCTCCCCCGGGGTGGAGCGCGTGCCAGACAGCCCGTTACAGACACTGGGAAACACTTGCCGTCAGCCGTCACTCTCTGCAGGATAGTGGGGTGTGTAGCTTAGCTCTCAGCACACCAACTGGGCTGTGTGTTCTTTTGCGAGTTTCAGCTATCAGTAGGGCTACCAACTGCCGCCAGGGGTTTCGCATTCCAGTTCTCTTGTGGATCGTATCATCGCCGCGGGATTACACGGCGAAAATGTCAAACTCCCCTGGCAGGAATTCCGTCAATTTGCGGCATGAACAATGACAAGTCGCTTTCCAAAATGAGATGATAGGGTTTTGATGAGCCGAGAATTTTTATCGATGGAAATGGACTTGTTTTTTTTCTCGGTTCAAGTGTATATGGGGTGATACCTGGGCGGATAAGATGTGATACTCTTGGTAGGAATGGGCTTGACGACACGGGGGGCTGATGGGTGGCACATGCCAGCTCTCTCGGTGGTGAGTTGTGATGGAACGTGCCAACGTGAGAGTAGCCCAGTGGCACTGATTGGGTTGAAAATGCCGGGTGTCTCCCCACCGTGTCTGGCCGCGTACGCGGCACAGGCGGGCCCGTGCTCGTAGCTGTACAGTTCAGTATGCTGGCTACACGAGCAAATGGATGAATACTGGAAGTTCAACGCCCTGTTCAAGTAGTTGTCTCTGTTTAGAGAGTTTGAAAGAGGAGGCGGGAAGGGGAGGTTTAAACCGGAGTAACACTGATCCCCACTTGGGTATATAGCATTCTTATCCAAAGATGTCGGTCTAGAGTCGGTGAAGCCCTGTGCTAAAGATGGCAGGGGGTTAGGAAATTTCAAATTTGAGCTAAGGTTTACTGGGGATAAGCCAGTTATTGTGCTCGGTATGGTTTTGTGATTTTCGCTGCGATCAGGCTCCTGCCAGAATGAGGCGGGGAGTCTGCGCTTCCGAAGCGGTAGGGGATTGTCACTGTCCGGCCGCTCTGCTTCACCACTGCGGTCTAATTTCGCCATATCCGTGAATTCACGACCAGACAAACCGGCACTGCGTCGATGATCATGATACCGAGTCGAGCCTCTTCTTCCAAACAAAGGCTGATCCAGGTCCCTGCGGATGCCACTCCCAAATGTTAACTCTTTCAAAAGATCGGAGTTTTTGATCAGGTGATCGCGGTGAAGTGAAGCGCTAGCCATCAGCCTCTCCGAAAAGTGCAGGGCGCCACTTTGGATGCCCGGGGATTGGGGGGAGTTGAGACTGGCAGCGAATCTTCGGGAGTTGAAATAAGGATCGTCCCCTCGATAGACCTCAGACTCAGTGAAGTTCGAAATCGGGCTCTTTTTCAACAGTTGTTTTTGCGGAAACTTTCGATTAATATTGTCTACTGATGAGGATTTCCTGGCGTTGGATGGCGCGGACTTGTCCAGTGCAGCTTTGATGTCAGAGGAGGCGAGACTGACGAAATGAAGGAGCGTCTTGACATCACCATCCGCTGCAGTTGTCTGCTCTGGGGGTTGTTGGTGGTGGTGGGTGAAGTGATGTTGGTGAGCGTGGTGTAGCCGATCTTCCATCGCAATCCTGTCCCTTTCTTCCTGCGGACTGCTACTCCCCCGCTCGGCAGCATCTGCATCTTCAGGGCAGGAGGACCCAGACCCAGCCGCCCCGGTCATCTCAGTGGGATGATGCTGGTCTCCTTGCGTCATGGATGCCTAGTGCAGACGATGCGAGATGTTAGCCCGTTGTGTGAGACGCCAAACGGATGGAGACGAGCCAAGCCGGGCTGAGCCGAGTGTGATGAAGATGAATGCAATTGTGCCTCGCTGATGGCTGTGATGACGAGTCTATAGCCGTGTTGTTTGGCCGGGGACACGACGTCTCATCTGTTTCTTCCATTCAGTAATACATGTAATCCTACACAGTGTTCTCGCGATGATATGATAAACCCCCCGTGCGCGTGTACATACGGTCAGCACTATATGGAGCAACCCACGTGCGCCGGTGACGTTACGTGACGTGAGCATTAAATCCAGTCGTGCTGCATGCGATTGGTCCAAAAGTACCAGTGAGTGAATTCTGGCTGTCGACCAACTATCTGGAGATATTGCATTACATGTATCGTGGAGGGCTATGATGTTATGGCGTGTCAAACGTTGCAATATTCAATATTTTGCAATATATATGTTGGATGTTCAATATGTGTTTGTTATCTTTTACATTTATGTGCGATGTTCAATATAAGTGTGCGATGTTTTTCATTATTTGCGCGATGTTTAATATATTTGTGCGATGTTTTACAATATATGTGCGATGTTCAATATATGTGTGCGATGTTTTACATTTATATGCGATTTTCAATTTATATGTGCGATGTTTTTGACGATATATATGTGCGATGTTTTCAATATTATGTTCGATTTTTTGCATTAAATGTGCGATGTTTTTCGATACAATTGTGTGTGTTGTTTTACAATATTTGCGATATTCTCAAATATGTGAGCAATGTTTCACACATATGTTTGACATTTCGAGCTATTTGTATTCGATGTTTCATCGGTATGTTTGCATTCGATCTTTTGCAATATGCATTTGATATTTCCCTTTTCATTCGATGTTTCTTTAAGAGTCAAAGTCTGGTTACTAGATCGCGAAAGTCTGACTATTTTGCCTTAAGTCAGTGTATGAGACGTCAGGGGATCGCGTAAAGTGATTAGAGCCAGACCTAAACGGTAAAAACCGAAATTGTGGGTAATTCTTTAAACATACGCAATGCGTTCATCATTGTTTGGGCAGTACCCCCAGCTGTGCCTGTACTACCCATAGTGTTATGTGCATCATCTATGCATTGAGGAGTGCATGACACATGGTCTGAGCTCCAAGGCCGATGTGCACCTGTCCCGTTTAATGATCCAGTTACCTGATAATTTGTTAGCATAAAAGCTGATGTAAAATTGGGCAAAATTAGATGTTTATGAAAAAAAAATCAAATTGTAAGGGGTTAACCTTGCATTTTTTTTTTGCAAAATTGGGAAAAATCAGATGTTTCTGGAAAATTGCAGATTGTATGGGGTTAGATGTTTATGAAACATTTCAAATTGTAAGGGGTGAACATTGCATATTTTAGCGAAATTGGGCAAAATCAGATGTTTCCGAAAAAATTCAGATAAGGGATTAAGGCAAAAAAAAAACAGTCTCCGGTTTCTGGTATGCGCGCGCGTCGCCGTAGCCATGCGCGTCGGCAAAATGAGAAAGTTTTTTTTTTCAATGAACGATGATGTCTTAAAACCGCCAAACTCACTGGTTTGACTTGAATCCTGCTGCTGCAAAATTTTAACGTGTTTTTAGATGTGGTTATGATCGAGAATAAGCTTTATGTGGCCTCTCTGGTCTCCCATAATATTTGCACTAAGTTTAGTCGGGCACCATTTGCAGTCATCAGCCGAAATTTGAAGCAAAAAAAAAACAGGTAAAAAAAAAAAAGCCGCGTCGCCGCACCACTTTTTGGGCAAGCTCCATACCAGAAACCGGAGACTTTTTTTTGGCCTAACGTTGCTTTTTTAGTGAAATTTTGCAAAGTTAGATGTTACGAAAAATTTCAAATTGAAAGGGGTTAACCTCGCATTTTTTTTAAAGCGAAAATGGGAAAAAATCAAATGTTTCTGGAAAATTGCAGATTGTAAGGGGTTAACCTTACTTTTTGAATAAGATTGGGGAAAATTAGATGTTCATGAAACAAATTCAAATTGTAAGGGGTTAACCTTGCATTTTTTTTTTGCAAAATAGGACACAATCAGATGATTCTGGAAAATTGCAGATTGTTAGGGCTTAACCTTGTATTTCTAGCAAAATTGGGCAAAAAGAAATGTTTATGAAACATTTTAAATTGTGAGAGGTGTACCTTGTATATTTAGTAAAATTTGGCAAAATCAGATTTGTATGAAAAATCTAAAATGGTAAGGGGTTAACCTTGCTTTTTTAGCAAAATTTGGAGCATATTTTACTAAAATTGGGCAAAATCAGATGCTTCTAAAAAATCCAGATGTAAAGTTTCCGCAAAAACAGCTGTTGAAAAAGAGCCCAATGTTGAACTTTACTGAGTCTGAGGTCTATCGAGGGAACGATCCTTATTTAAACTCCCGGAGATTCGCTGACAGTCTCTATTTTTCTTTTTAAGAAAGTCGAAATAGCTGAAGAGGGAGGTGAGAATCTATATGTGCCCAGATACAAAGAGTAGAAATCTACGCGCCGTCTGCCTTTTGAAAATACACAATTGCGGTGTTCATTGTTGCGTAATGTAGCACACGACTGTTTTGCACATTAGGCTGTGTTATGCAGCTTCCTAACAAACCAAACACACTGGGCTCATTATATCGACTTGTTTTTACCCATTAAGGTAAAGCAAATGGACCCAGTAATCTTCCTGGCGCGTTTGCTCACCTATAAAGACAACTTTTCTCCGTTTAAGGAACATTCTAAGGTAACGAAATGGCCGAGTGGTTACGATTCGTCGTCCACGGTTAGCGGGGTCCCGGGTTCGAATCCCGCTGGTGTCTTTTTGGTTTTTAACGTATGAGTTCAATTATTCACTATAAGAGATTTAATTTCCCGTCGTAAAGTACCAACAGTACCTTAGCTTAATCGGTAAGCACTGCTGCTGGTACTGTCCGCGAGTTCCAGGTTGGCGCCTTCGTACAGGTTCAGGGCATGTGGTCCACTCGGAGGATCAGGGCTTAGGGGCCGCCCTGTTCCTCCCTTAGCTCTTTGCTTTTACATGGTGCCTGGCCCTCCGGGGTTATATGGATGGATAGGGAAGGAAGTGTGTATTGGTCGGGGACGCCGAGACCCCGGAAGAGAACTAAGGGATCGGCTGGGGCATTGTTATGGCTCAGACCGTTCCCTGAAAGCTTGACTAGCACATAACTTTTTGATTTTTTTTTACCCTCTTTTTTTATACTTTGGTTTAGTTTGATATCTACAGCTGCTCGGCAGGTCTACGGGTTGTATTAAAGTTGAAACAAAGGTGTATGTCATAAATCAATGAATATTTCATAATTGACTATAATCAAAACGGAGTTTCGTTTGATCAATTTGACTACCATTATATAATGACACGATTGCCAACTTGACGTAAGAAACGCCATAAATTATACCGGGAAAGAATAAAGATGAACATTGTAATATAAATATATTTATACATCTTTCAAATAACGTGTCTTTAATTGTGAGCATTCCAAACAATACAGTAATTCGCAATAGTAATAGTATGGTATATGATAACACGATCAATGCGTCTCTATTAAATTTAAAATATATATAATTTAGGCCCCTATGTGTGAAATATTCTGTGATTGACTATAAGCATTACATACGAATGAGTTAATTCGCAAAATATAGCAACAACAAATGAGAAAGGAAAAAGGGAAAATTCCTTTACCCTAAAAACTGGAAAAATAATTTGTTTTAAAAAAGTCAAATGGGACACTTCATGTATTGATTTAACAGTTTGCAAGGGGTTAACCTTACATTTGAGCAAAATTGGGAAAAATCAGATGTTTCTGGAAAATTGCAGCTTGTAAGGGGTTAACCTTGCATTTTAAGTAAAATTTAGATGTTTATGAAACATTTCAAATTGTAAGGGGTGAACCTTGCTTTTGTAGTAAAATTTGGAAAAATAAGATGTGTATGAAAAATTTCAAATTGTAAGGGGTTAACCTTTCTTTTTTAGTAAATTGGGAAAATTTAAATGTTTATGAAAAATCTCAAATTGTAAGGGGTTAACTTTGCATTTGTAGCAAAATTGGGCAAAATCAGGTGTTTATGGAAAATTTCAGATGGTAAGGGGTTTACTTTGCATTTTTAGCAAAATTGGGCAAAATCAGATTTGTATGAAAAATCAAAAATTGTAAGAGGTTAACCTTTGCCCAATTAGGGCAAAATCAGATGTTTCTGGAAAATTGCAGATTGAAAGGGGTTAACCTTGCTTTTTTAAGCGAAATATGGAAAAATCAGATGTTCTTGAAAATTGCAGATTGTAAGGGGTTAACTTTGCATTTTTAGCATAACTGGGCAATATCAGATTGATATGAAAAATCTCAAATTGTAAGGGGTGAACCTTGCATTTTTAGCGAAATTGGGCAAAATCAGATCTTTCTGGAAAATTTCAGATTGTAAGGGGTTAACCTTGCTTTTTTAGTGATATTTGGCAAAATAAGATGTGAATGAAAAATTTCAAATTGTAAGGGGTTAACCTTGCTTTTTTAGTAAAATTTGTCAAATTTAAATGTTTATGAAAAATCTCAAATTGTAAAGGGTGAACCTTGCATTTTTTAGCAAAATAGGGCAAAATCAGGTGTTCATGAAAAATGTCACCTTGCATTTTTAGCAAAATTGGGGAAAATCAGATTTGTATGAAAAATCAAAAATTGTAAGGGGTTAACCTTTGCCAAATTAGGGCAAAATCAGATGTTTCTGGAAAATTGCAGATTGAAAGGGGTTAACCTTGTATTTTAAGCAAAATTGGGCCAAATGAGATTTTTATGAAAAATCTCAAATTGTAAGGGGTAAACCTTGCATATATTAGCAAAAATTTGCAAAATCAGATGTTTTTGAAAAAAAATCCGATGTAAAGAATTAACCTTACTTTTTTCTTCAATCAGATTTGTATGAAAAATCAAAAATTGTAAGGGGCTAACCTTTGCCAAATTAGGGCACTAAAAAAGCAAGGTTAACCCCCTTACATCTGAAATGATGTAAGGGGGTTAACCTTGCTTTTTTAGTAAAATTGGGCAAATTTTAATGTGCATGAAAAATTTGAAATTCTAAGGGGTTAACCTTGCATTTTTTTAGCAAAATACGGCAAAACCAGGTGTTCATGAAAAATTTCAGATTGTAAAGGGTTCACCCTGCATTTTTAGCAAAATTGGGAAAAATTAGATTTGTATGAAAAATCACAAATTGTAAGGGGTTAACCTTTGCCAGATTAGGGCAAAATCAGATGTTTCTGGAAAATTGCAGATTGAAAGGGGTTAACCTTGCATTTTAAGCAAAATTGGGCAAAATGAGATTTTTATGAAAAATCTCAAAATGTAAGGGGTAAACCTTGCATATATTAGCAAAATTGGGCAAAATCAGATGTTTCTGAAAAAAATCCCGATGCAAGGAATTAACCTTACCTTTTTTTTTAGTGAAATTTGGTAAAAATTAGATGTTTATGAAAAATTTTAAAATTGTAAGGGGTTCAGCTTTGATTTTTTTTTAGCAAAACAGGGCAAAATCAGATGTTTATGGAAAATTTCAAATTGTAAGGGGTTAACCTTGCATTTTAACAAAATTGGGCAAAATCAGATGTTTCTGCAAAATTTCAGATGGAAGGGATTATCCTTGCTTTTTTGGTGAAATTTGGCAAAGTTAGATGTTTATGAAGAATTTCAAATTATAAAGGGTTAACCTTGCATTTTTTAACCGAAATTGAGAAAAAAACCTGATGTTTCTGGAAAATTGCAGATTGTAAGGGGTTAACCTTGCTTTTTGAATAAGATTGGGAAAAATTACATGTTCATGAAAAAAATTCAAATTGTAAGGGGTTAACCTTGCATTTTGTTAGCAAAATAGGACACAATCAGATGATTCTTGAAAATTGCAGATTGTTAGGGCTTAACCTTGTATTTCTAGCAAAATTGGGCAAAAAGAAATGTTTATGAAAAATTTTAAACTGTAAGAGGTGTACCTTGTATATTTAGTAAAATTTGGCAAAATCAGATTTTGTATGAAAAATCTAAAATGGTAAGGGGTTAACCTTGCTTTTTTTAGCAAAATTTGGAGCATATTTTACTAAAATTGGGCAGAATCAGATGCTTCTATAAATCCAGATGTAGAGTTTCCGCTAAAAATACAAGGTTCACCCCTTACAATTTGAGATTTTTCATATAAATCTGATATTGCCCAGTGATGCTAGAAATGCCAAGTTAACCCCTTACAATCTTCAATTTTTAAGAAACATCTGATTTTTCCCGATTTCGCTTAAAAAAGCAAGGTTAACCCTTTCAATCTGCAATTTTCCAGAAACATCTGATTTTGCCCTAATTTGGCAAGGTTAACCCCTTACAATTTTTGATTTTTCATACAAATCTGATTTTGCCCAATTTTGCTAAAACTGCAAAGTTAACCCCTTACAATCTGAAATTTTCCATAAACACCTGATTTTGCCCTATTTTGCTAAAAATGCAAGGTTAACCATTGACAATTTGAAATTATTCATAAACATTTAAATTTTCCCAATTTTACTAAAAAAGCAAGGTTAACACCTTACAATTTGAAATTTTCCATAAACATCTGAGTTTTGCCCAATTTTGCTTAAAATGTAAGGTTAACCCCTTTCAATCTGCAATTTTCCAGAAACATCTGATTTTGCCCTAATTTGGCAAAGGTTAACCCCTTACAATTTGTGTTTTTTCATACAAATCTGATTTTTCCCATTTTCGCTAAAAATGCAAGGTGAACCCTTTACAATCTAAAATTTTTCATGAACACCTGGTTTTGCCGTATTTTGCAAAAAAAATGCAAGGTTAACCCCTAACAATTTGAAATTTTCAGATGTAAGGGGGTTAACCTTATTTTGCCCTATTTTGCTAAAAAAAAATGCAATCTGAACCCCTAACAATTTGAAATTTTCCATAAATATCTAATTTTTACCAAATTTCACTAAAAAAAAGAAGGTAAGGTTAATTCCTTACATCGGAATTTTTTTAGAAACATCTGATTTTGCCCAATTTTGCTTAAAATGCAAGGTTAACCCCTTTCAATCTTTGATTTTTCATACAAATCTGATTTTTCCCAATTTCGCTAAAAAAGCAAGGTTAACCCCCTTACATCTGAAATTTTTCAGAAACATCTGATTTTGCCCAATTTTGCTAAAAATGCAAGGTTCACCCCTTACAATTTGAGATTTTCATAAAAATCTGATATTGCCCAGTTTTTATTGCTAAAAATGCAAGGTTAACCCCTTTCAGTCTGCAATTTTCCAGAAACATCTGATTTTGCCCTAATTGGGCAAAGGTTAACCTCTTACAATTTTTGATTTTTCATACAAATCTGATTTTTCCCAATTTTGCTAAAAATGCAAGGGGAACCCCTAACAATCTGACATTTTTCATAAACACCTGATTTTGCCTTATTTTTGCTAAAAAATGCAAGGTTCACCCTTTACAATTTGAGATTTTTCATAAACATTTAAATTTGCCCAATTTTTTCTAAAAAAAGCAAGGTTAACCCCTTACAATTTGAAATTTTTCATTCACATCTTATTTTGCCAAATATCACTAAAAAAGCAAGGTTAACCCCTTACAATCTGAAATTTTCCAGAAAGATCTGATTTTTCGCGAAAAAACTGATTTTGCCCTAATTTGGCAAAGGTTAACCCCTTACAATTTGTGATTTTTCATACAAATCTGATTTTTCCCAATTTTGCTAAAAATGCAAGGTGAACCCTTTACAATCTGAAATTTTTCATGAACACCTGGTTTTGCCGTATTTTGCTAAAAAATGCAAGGTTAACCCCTAACAATTTGAAATTTTCAGATGTAAGGGGGTTAACCTTGCTTTTTAGTGCCCTAATTTGGCAAAGGTTAACCCCTTACAATTTGTGATTTTTCATACAAATCTGATTTTTCCCAATTTCGCTAAAAAAGCAAGGTTAACCCCCTTACATCTGAAATTTTTCAGAAACATCCGATTTTGCCCAATTTTGCTAAAAATGCAAAGTTCAACCCTTACAATTTGAGATTTTTCATAAAAATCTGATATTGCACAGTTTTTATTGCTAAAAATGCAAGGTTAACCCCTTTCAATCTGCAATTTTCCAGAAACATCTGATTTTTCCCTAATTGGGCAAAGGTTAACCCCTTACAATTTTTGATTTTTCATACAAATCTGATTTTTCCCAACTTTGCTAAAAATGCAAGGTGAACCCCTTACAATCTGACATTTTTCATAAACACCTGATTTTGCCCTATTTTGCTAAAAAATGCAAGGTTCACCCTTTACAATTTAAGATTTTTCATGAACATTTAAATTTGACCAATTTTACTAAAAAAAAGCAAGGTTAACCCCTTACAATTTGAAATTTTTCATTCACAGATTTTTCATATAAATCTGATATTGACCAGTGATGCTAAAAATGCCAAGTTAACCCCTTACAATCTGCAATTTTCAAGAACATCTGATTTTTCCATATTTCGCTTAAAAAAGCAAGGTTAACCCCTTTCAATCTGCAATTTTCCAGAAACATCTGATTTTGCCATAATTGGGCAAAGGTTAACCTCTTACAATTTTTGATTTTTCATACAAATCTGATTTTGCCCAATTTTGCTAAAAATGCAAAGTAAACCCTTTACCATCTGAAATTTTCCATAAACACCTGATTTTGCCCTATTTTGCTAAAAAATGCAAGGTTAACCACTGACAATTTGAAATTTTTCATAAACATTTAAAATTTTCCCAATTTTACCAACAAAGAAAGGTTAACCCCTTACAATTTGAAATTTTTCATACACATCTTATTTTGCCAAATTTTACTACAAAAGCAAGGTTCACCCCTTACAATTTGAAATGTTTCATAAACATCTAAATTTTACTTAAAATGCAAGGTTAACCCCTTACAAGCTGCAATTTTCCAGAAACATCTGATTTTTCCCAATTTTGCTCAAATGTAAGGTTAACCCCTTGCAAACTGTTAAATCAATACATGAAGTGTCCCATTTGACTTTTTTAAAACAAATTATTTTTCCAGTTTTTAGGGTAAAGGAATTTTCTCTTTTTCCTTTCTCTTTTGTTGTTGCTATATTTTGCGAATTAACACATTCGTATGGAATGCTCATAGTCAATCAAAGAATATTTCACACATAGGGGCCTAAATTATATATTTTTTAAAATTTAATAGAGACGCATTGATCGTGCTATCATATACCATTCTATTACTATTGCGAATTACTGTATTGTTTGGAATGCTCACAATTAAAGACACGTTATTTGAAAGATGTATAAATATATTTATATTACAATGTTCATCTTTATTCTTTCCCGGTATAATTTATGGCGTTTCTTACGTCAAGTTGGCAATCGCGTCATTATATAATGGTAGTCAAATTGATCAAACGAAACTCCGTTTTGATTATAGTCGATTATGAAATATTCATTGATTTATGACATACACCTTTGTTTCAACTTTAATACAACCCGTAGACCTGCCGAGCAGCTGTAGATATCAAACTAAACCAAAGTATAAAAGATAGAGGGTAAAAAAAATCAAAAAGTTATGTGCTAGTCAAGCTTTCAGGGATCGGTCTGAGCCATAACAATGCCCCAGCCGATCCCTTAGTTCTCTTCCGGGGTCTCGGCGTCCCCGACCAATACACACTTCCTTCCCTATCCATCCATATAACCCCGGAGGGCCAGGCACCATGTAAAAGCAAAGAGCTAAGGGAGGAACAGGGCGGCCCCTAAGCCCTGATCCTCCGAGTGGACCACATGCCCTGAACCTGTACGAAGGCGCCAACCTGGAACTCGCGGACAGTACCAGCAGCAGTGCTTACCGATTAAGCTAAGGTACTGTTGGTACTTTACGACGGGAAATTAAATCTCTTATAGTGAATAATTGAACTACGTTAAAAACCAAAAAGACACCAGCGGGATTCGAACCCGGGACCCCGCTAACCGTGGACGACGAATCGTAACCACTCGGCCATTTCGTTACCTTAGAATTTTCCTTAAACTGAGAAAAGTTGTCTTTATAGGTGAGCAAACGCGCCAGGAAGATTACTGGGTCCATTTGCTTTACCTTAATGGGTAAAAACAAGTCGATATAATGAGCCCAGTGTGTTTGGTTTGTTAGGAAGCTGCATAACACAGCCTAATGTGCAAAACAGTCGTGTGCTACATTACGCAACAATGAACACCGCAATTGTGTATTTTCAAAAGGCAGACGGCGCGTAGATTTCTACTCTTTGTATCTGGGCACATATAGATTCTCACCTCCCTCTTCAGCTATTTCGACTTTCTTAAAAAGAAAAATAGAGACTGTCAGCGAATCTCCGGGAGTTTAAATAAGGATCGTTCCCTCGATAGACCTCAGACTCAGTAAAGTTCAACATTGGGCTCTTTTTCAACAGCTGTTTTTGCGGAAACTTTACATCTGGAATTTTTTGAAGCATCTGATTTTGCCCAATTTTAGTAAAATTGTTCCAAATTTTGCTAAAAAAACAAGGTTAACCCCTTACCATTTTAGATTTTTCATACAAATCTGATTTTGCCAAATTTTACTAAATATACAAGGTACACCTCTTAAAATTTAAAAAATTTTATAAACATTTCTTTTTGCCCAATTTTGCTAGAAATACAAGGTTAAGCCCTAACAATCTGCAATTTTCCAGAATCATCTGATTGTGTCCTATTTTGCTAAAAAAATGCAAGGTTAACCCCTTACAATTTGAATTTTTTTCATGAACATCTAATTTTTCCCAATCGTATTTAAAAAGCAAGTTTAACCCCTTACAATCTGCAATTTTCCAGAAACGTCAGATTTTTTTCCCAATTTCGCTTAAAAATGCAAGGTTAACCCCTTATAATTTGAAATTTTTCATAAACATCTAACTTTGCCAAATTTCAATAAAAAAGCAAGGATAATCCCTTACATCTGAAATTTTTCGGAAACATCTGATTTTGCCCAATTTTGCTAAAATGCAAGGTTAACCCCTTACAATTTGATTTTTTTCATAAACATCTAATTTTGCTCAAGTTTACATCTGGAATTTTTCAAACAAATTATCAGGTAACTGGATCATTAAACGGGACAGGTGCACATCGGCCTTGGAGCTCAGACCATGTGTCATGCACTCCTCAATGCATAGATGATGCACATAACACTATGGGTAGTACAGGCACAGCTGGGGGTACTGCCCAAACAATGATGAACGCATTGCGTATGCTTAAAGAATTACCCACAATTCCGGTTTTTACCGTTTAGGTCTGGCTCTAATCACTTTACGCGATCCCCTGACGTCTCATACACTGACTTAAGGCAAAATAGTCAGACTTTCGCGATCTAGTAACCAGACTTTGACTCTTGAAGAAACATCGAATGAAAAGGGAAATATCAAAGCATATTGCAAAAGATCGAATGCAAACATACCGATGAAACATCGAATACAAATAGCTCGAAATGTCAAACATATGTGTAAAACATTGCTCACATATTTGAGAATACTCCGAGTCGGAAATATATTGTAAAACAACACACACAATTGTATCGAAAAACATCGCACATTTAATGCAAAAAATCGAGTAATATTGAAAACATCGCACATATATATCGTCAAAAACATCGCACATATAAATTGAAAATCGCATATAAATGTAAAACATCGCACACATATATTGAACATCGCACATATATTGTAAAACATCGCACAAATATATTAAACATCGCGCAAAAAATGAAAAACATCGCACACTTATATTGAACATCGAACATAAATGTAAAAGATAACAAACACATATTGAACATCCAACATATATATTGCATAATATTGAATATTGCAACGTTTGACACGCCATATGATGTCGTGCACGCGCAAAGGGATATACAGGAATTTCAAATTGGCACTGAAACCAAGGCCCTCAGTGCTGTCTTGTTGAGAGGATTAAAAAAAGAAAAGGTCCTCAATCCATACAATGGCTTAGCGCTGAGAGCCTCGGTTTTGGTGCTAATTTGGGCTTCGTCTATCGTGTGAAATCACAGAGGATTCCTCCGTGTTAGAATTAACAATGCAATTAATGGTGTCATGGGGCACGGGTCTCGAACAGTCTTGTTTCGGAAACATTAAGGTCTTTCGATCACTTCGCATAGACCTAGAGGAAGCCAGGAGGAAATATTTTATATATTTCTCCATGATCAAGTTACGCGCCTTATGCCGGCCACGTGGTTCTCAGGAACCCGTCGCCACGCCCATCCAAGGGGGATGGTGATGGTTAATTTTTGGTAAAAAAAAAAAATGCTTAACCGATGCAGGCTATCCTCATCACGGAATATGCGCGTGCACAGCTGCCCATTTCTTCCAGTTGCATTTCTTGTTTGTGTTCATTTTTAGAGCGTCTTAATTATTATCCAGTAAAGACATAATTGTCATTTCTCCCGACGACAATCACTCTCGTGATGTTTGAGCTGTTGAGCTGTCCTCTGGATTGCTGCTAAGAGGTTTGGACAAATATTTCCCTATAACACTGGGTTTTAAATTCAATTTCAAGTGAAGGCCTGTATACGTATAGAGGGCTGCGAAAGAGAAAAATTTGATATGCATGGTGAGTAAAAAAGAAAGTGACCGAATTAGAAAACAATGTTACATTTTTTTTTAATAATAGGCCTATATGCTCCATTTCATACCCCAAAAACCCGAAGACATAAGGTACATGTTAATGACTATAGTAACTGTGACAACTTACGTTATTTGCATACCCCATTCCCAAGTAACATCTATTTTCAAATTAAGATCACAAAATTAATCCGTCTACCACTGACCATTTACCGTTCTACGAACTGATGAATACCCATTACACACAATGACACATTGACGTTTTTCTACCTGATAAATGGAGGAGAACTTGCAAAGGAAAACGTACCAAAATCGTCAATAATGTTTCAGAAAAAATAGATGACTTGTTCCTCATATTCAAAATACAAAATCTGACGGTAAAAAAACACCGTTATATTTAAATGATCTGTAATTTTCACTAGGCTCAATAGCTTCCAATGGCATTCCATGGACAGCTATAAAAATGGGTGTTTTTGGTAAAACGTGCATAGGCCTAACCTCTGATTGCATTGATCAACTTAAATTTGTTGCTTTTTTTAGATGAGTGGAAGAACATGCTCATTTGAGATATACTTCATTGGTGTTTCAAATTTGATTACTTTTTAAGAAAAAAATCATTAATACGGGTCACTCTCTTTTTGACTCGCGCACGATGATAATAATTGATATCCATCTAACACCAACATTTAATAGCTCTATACCGCGAACGATACAATCTGCGCACGTTATCACTTCTATCACGAAGGCCCCCTTCAATGGCGAACAAATTGTCCTAGCTATTGTTCAGATAATCCGTCATGGGACAGTAGCTTTCCACAATAGCTTGTACAATGATTTCGCCATTGAAGGGGGCCTCGTCTGTGTGCACAGTCATTACGTACCCGGATTCGTCTATAAAACGGCCCCTGTGAATTGCGCCCTCAATCTTTTTTGTGGTATTCTACAAACTTACAAATTGTAGCTGAAACATGTGCTGTTTGTACCATTTTCGAGTTCCTCCCCCCCCCCTAGTCTGAGGGTCTTATTATTCATTAGTGGACGACCCATCAGCTGATATCTAGGCGCCTATACAGATGACAGAGGTGTAATGCTACAGGTGACCCGTTATAGCGCCAAACGTCACACAGGAAAGTGGAAGGGACCACTCTTGTTGAGCAGCGCAGTTTTCATACTTCGGCAGCGTCATCAGCAACGACAACAGACTCCCTGTATATGGATGCGCAACTCAATAAGTTGGTTGACTGTAAAGGATCGGCTTGGAAGCGGAGGGGGATCCGACCTAGCACCAAATGCAAAATGTAGGCCGACCTTGCGCTTGTGCTGAGCTCCCTGCTGTACTCGGTGGAGGCGTACACCGCCTAAAATTCACACAGACACCAGTGCTATTAAATGCCTACACTTCAAAATTCTTTCAAAAATACTCAGAACTCTCACAGGTAACATCTGTCGATGGGGGCGCTGTTCACAACCCACAGTTATGCACACAAAGTGCCAATATATGGTCCATTTCAGGGCGATACATGTGCGAAATTCTGAAAAGGACACCCAAAACGGCAGATGCCACAAAAAAGGGCAACACTTCTTTTTGAAAAGGGCACTTGTTCAGAAAAAAGATGGCACTTAGAAAAAAAGGGCACTCTTTACAAATTATTGGGGGGGGGGGTAAACCCGTTGAAAAAAGGACATTGGAATGAAAAAGGCAGTCTTTACAAAATATTGGGGGGGTACATACCCCCCCCCCCCCCCCCCCCCCCCCCTCAAGTCAAGAACCTACGGACCATTCAGCAGCTCCACCGCCGCTCTATTCTCAACATTTCTTGCGGGATCGCGCGGGGCAAGGGCGGATCCAGGGAGAGGGTGCCAAAGGGGGCCATGCCCCCCCCCCCCAAAAAAACCCGAAACCAATTTTTTTTTTGTGACATCGCAATAAAGGCAGGCAATGAGTACACCACCATCTTTTCCTAAAAAAACATTGGTTAAAATGGTCAGAAATTGCCTCAGATCGCACCACAGAGCATCTAGAATCCAAAAAATTGTCGGGGCCCTTAAGCGGGCCCCGAACCCCACGACGTAATTTTTTGACCCACTTTTTTGAGGAACCAAAAATTTTTTGGGCCCCCCCAAAAAAATTGTGTTCTGGATCCGCGGCCCTTGGCGCGGGGTACCAATGACGAAGTGCTGCATCAAGCGGGCATGTCGTTGCTGGATAAGTAGCTCCGCTGGACAGGGCATGTCGTCGTGGGCATGAGCACAGACTGCCGGAAATCCTCCTCTCAGTGGCGAGCTCCCGGAATCACCCAGACGGCCAGACTGCAGGCCGAAGCTGCGCTACAAGGACGTCATCAAACGCCACCTCAATGCCACCAACATTTCCAACAACGACTGGGAAAATCTGGCCATGGACCGTCCCAGCCTGGGTGGCGAGCTGCAACAAAAGATCGCGTCAAAACTGCAACTGCGGATACTGAGCGGCGAAATGCCGTAGCCAGAGTGCGACGCCACGAAAGGCGACAACGGCGCAGCTGATCAACAGACTGTACTCTCGAACTTTTCGATGACTGAGATCTACCCACACATAGTTACCTAGTCCTGGGTACGGGTCCGGGCAGCGCGCGTCCGGGCATAGGACTCCCACAATCAGGGTACCTTCAAGAAATTGTTAATGTGACGTAAATCATTCTTCAGTGGGCAGCAAAACCCGATGCTACAGAAAGTTCATTTAGTTGCAATGGTCATAAACAGTGAAGCCCATATTTCCTCTTTTAATCGCAATTCATATTAATTTGCCAGTTCGTGCAGTAAAAGGCAAGTATATGCTGGATCTCCTAAAGGTCCGTGTAATGTAATGCTTTTAATCAATCCATGAAGTGCATTCTTGTGTCCCATTTGACTTTGTTTTCAAAATTTCATATTTCTTAAATTGCGCCATGAATAATGGTAGTCATATCAACGTTAGGCTAATTGATAGTTAATTGATCTAAACTTTGTTTCGATATTATGGTCACATTAATAAGTCATGCATTTGTACTGAAATTAATTCAAGAAGTAAAGACTTTTGTTTCGTTTGAATATACATGTAGTTTTATTTTAGGTTTTCCCGGCTATTTTAAAACGTGTATTAAATCGAATTCACTATTTCTAATATTCAAATTCGTCCAATATTGATTATGTGCTCTTAATTTGTTTAGTTTCGTCTTTTGTCAGACAATTTCAAATTCAGTTCAAGCAAATTCAAACAATACCCGTTTTCGTCTATGCCAAACCTTATTATTCAGAAATCAAATTCGTTATAATTGATTGATACTGACTAAGACAAATTCGATCTCTGAATGCTGCCATTCGGCAACAGCTTGGACGAATTCGATCTGTAATGACGAATATTCTCATTTCAATGACTAAAGAGGATGACCAAGCTTTGAAATTGAATGGTAAATCACTAAATTGGTTTTCTTAAAAGCGTGTCAATTTTTTCGAGGACGAAATTAAATGATAGAGTTGTTTAACTTGAATGAAATATCTTTTACAATAGCCAGGAAAACCTATCCATAGCCTTGCCGAGCAGATAAGAATTTCAAACTAAGCCAAGGTAAAACAAAAAATAATAATAATAAAAAAGGCAAAAAAAATCAAAAGGTTATGTGCTAGCCAAGCATTCAGGGATCGGTCTGAGCCATAACAATGCCCCAGCCAATCCCTTAGGGCTCTTCCGGGATCTCGGCGTTCCCGACCAACACACTTCCTTCCCTATCCATCCATATAACCCCGGAGGGCCAGGCACCAGGTAAAAGCAAAGAGCTAAGGGAGGAACAGGGCGGCACCCTAAGCCCTGATCCCCCGAGTGGACCACATGCCCTGAAACTGTACGAAGGCGCCAACCTGGAACTCGCGGACAGTACCAGCAGCAGTGCTTACAGATTAAGCTAACTTTAGCACTGGAAACTAAATCTCTCATAGTCAAAGAGTGAACGCGTACGATAAAAACGAAAAAGACACCAGCGGGATTCGAACCTGGGGCCCCGCTAATGTGGACGACGAATCGTAACCACTCGGCCATTTCGTTACCCTAGTTCTCTTTTAAAACAAAAATGTCTTTGAAATTATAGGCGAGGAAACGCGCCCGGAAAATTACTGGGTACTTTTGCTTTAACAACAAGTCGACATTTTTGAGGAATAATGAGCCCAGTGTGTTTGATTCGTAGGAAGTTGTATACCGCAGTCATTGTGCAGAACACCCGTGTGCCAGGCGGATCATTACGCAACAATGAACACTGCAATTGTGCATTTTAAAAAGGCAGACGCGTAGATTTCCACTCTTTGTGTCTAGACACAGGTAAATTCCCACCTTCGTCTTCAACTACTTCGATTTTTTAAAAAGATAAAAATATACATATATTTTTGTAAATTTGGTTTGCCAAAAACTGCATCTTTCCGCAACATCTCAAATTCGAGCAATCTGCTCGCTGTTCCCAACATCATTGTTGTGAGAAATAACACTTGCAAAATAATATCGACAGGGCAAGCAACAACGTGCGTTCTCATCCTAAATTCAAGAAAATAAAAATGTACAGCTTAAGGAAACGTAACAGACCAGAAATAGCTGGGTATGAGAAAGTACAAATTAGCCAAAGCACCGTAAAATTAATTAAACATCAAGCTGAATCATCTAATTCACAGAAACCGTTTTTCCTCAACGCGAAACATTAATTGAGAAAAATGATTTGGTCATAGTAAATGCGGGGGGGGGGGGGGGCAAGGGGGCGGGGCGCTTACCCCCCCCCCCCCCGGAAAAGCAACACACACAAACGGGAGAAGAAAAAAAAGAGAAAAAAAGAGAAAGAGAAAGAGGCGCGAAGTCATATTGCTGTTAATTTAATGGGTGGGTGGGTGGCTGGGGGGCATATGTCCCTGCCCACCCTCGAAAAAAATGATAAATCGAGAATATGATGGAAAAGTACAGGGATTTGGGGGGGGGTGGAATGTGATTCCCTCCCCTCCCCCCCCCCCCTAAAAAAAAGTCCTGGCGTCGCCCATGCACCCAACCCCCATTTTACCTTATCGTACCCCCACGAATGTCGGTACATTTATGTTTTGGGCCACGAGCAATCAATCTATACATACCTATTTGCGACATCAAATTTTGCCTCTTAATAGGAGCTGTGACATAACGGAGACATTGAAATGTCTCCGTTATGTCCGATGTCTCCCTAAGGTATAATTAATGACGACAAAATGTCTCCCAACGGTACCATTAACAGGTATTCTTTTACATTCAGTTATGTGGTGCTGCACCGACCTTGTATGTACGTCTCCGTCTAAAATGATAAATAATCAGTGCGTGATAAAAAAATGATAGACCTATATAAACGGGCCTATTAACTTTGCACATCATAGTTTATGATCCATCTCGTTTCCCCCTTACCTCCCCCTCTCCAGTAGCGTATCCAGCTTTGGATGTCAGGGGGGCAACCACTCATCCGCGCCGAAATGTAGACATATTTTTTTTCTCCGAACACTTGGCCTCCGTAAAATCGTCGGGCTCGTACCCACCTTCCAAATGGGGGCGATCTTCAAAACTGACCATTATTATGCATACTGCAAATTATTTTCACGGCGCATTGTGATGTTTTTAGCAGGTTTCTTTTGGGGATTGATGTCGGGACTCTCTAACCATTTATTAAAATAATTGCTGGGGGGGGGGGAGCAGAGTGCCTCTTCCCCCCCCCCTCCCACCCCACTGCCCCTCTCGTTTACCCCTCCGACGAGCCCCTCCCTGCTGGACCACGTCAATGATCACTTTGTTTAAAGACAACATTCCAAGCTTTAGGTGCGGTCTGAAGGGGGCGTGGCAGGTACACATCTGTACATGATTTTATCATGTCTCGCGTTGTACTTAAAAGCTGTGATTAGTAATCAATGTGTGTGCGGAAAGTTTGCTTATTTATGGAACATATAAACCATGGGCTTTATCTAGTTTCCCCTCAATGTTAAAGAAAAACATAAATCACAATTTTAGGTGAAACGTCACAAGGGCTTTCCAGTTTGGTTGGTACTCATGAACTTCCTGACCTCTTTGAACGGTTAACACACAGATTGGTTCCCTGCATGCTATCCCAACCCTTATAGACAGGTACTTTCGAGCAAAGACAAATCAACATTGCAAGCTAGGGGATTCGGGGTACCAGTCCACCTATATGTGCAATGTAATTTCACACACTCACGGGGCCGGGGGAGAGATGTCATGACGAGTCGAGTGAATGTGCGACGTGTAGTGTAAAGCCGCGGCTGAATTGCGTGGATGTTTCCGTGAAAAAGGTGGTTTCCAAAATTGACGTCCTTCCAAAGACTGCGATAATCATTTTGGTCTGTCATCGAAGCTGAAGAAACCCACCTTCTGCAAGCTGTTTAACATCCCAAAAGGTAACCGGAGCAAGATGGAGAATCCGTGCAGCATATTCGTCGGCTCGCTTTCACTCAACACAACGACAGAAACGCTGGAGGATTATTTCAGTCACTTCGGCCCCATCGAATCGGCCGTGGTCCTGCAGGACCAGGTATCGCACACCAGCCGGGGTTTCGGCTTCGTCAATTTCAAAAGCCCCGAGTCCAGAACGAACGCTCTGCAGATGAAGTCTTCCCACTTTATCGACGGCAAGAAGGTGGAATGCAAAGCCGCGATCCGCAAGGGAGAACAGCAGAGGATGGACCAGACAGGAGGGCGACAAGGGGGCGGGGCAAGGCTTGACCAGCCCGTGTACGACAACCAGAGGAAGGTGTTCGTTGGAGGCATATCCAACGGCACCTCAGACGATGATATCAAAATGGCTCTCAGTAGATTTGGGAGTGTGGAAACTGTCGAGCAGAAATTTGACAAAGTTTCACAGCGGATGAGGGGTTTTGGATTTGTGGAGTTCAGCAGTGCCAAAGAAGCAATGGATGCTGTGCACTCTCAGTTTGTACAAATCAACGGCAAGACGGTAATTTTTGACATGTGACATAGGCCTAACTGAACTTATTTATTCTGATTAGAACAGTTAAAAGTAGCAATAGCATGATAATCATTTCAAACATTTACTAGGCCTATATAAATATGAGCTCTTATCATCATGATCTTTATTTGAAACAAATGCATTTAGTTGAACATTAAATTAAAACTAAAAGTCATATTTTGTGGGATTATAAAACTGTGTGAGTTTTGAAACCTTGAGTGACATTGTACTTGTAGTCCCACCAAAATTCAGCTATACTAGTCCTTATGTGGATTTGGCATCCCAAAATTCCCAAGATTTCAATGTCATGAAAAAGGGAGAAACTTTGGCATGTTTTTTTGATGATTTTTGTTTGTGCATTTCTGTGCATGTTTCGCAGTTGATGCAATTTTTGTTTGCTCCGTCTCTTTTTCAGGTGGAAATAAAGATAGCCGAGAACAGGCAAGCTGTGCCATACGGACTGTCCGCAGGTGGTGGCTTTGGTGCAAGTTCATTCGGGAACAACATGGGCATGTACGGCCCACCGATAGGCTACGGGAGTTTCACACCGTACACCGCCAACACCAGCAGTGGTTACGCGGGCGGTGGTGCGGCCGCCGGCTATGTGAGCAGCAATCCTGGCTTTGGAGGCAACCCCGGCTACGGGAATAACAGCCAGTACCAAAGTTACACCAGTAAGGATGGCGGGAACCCATATGGCCAAGGCACTATGTACAGCTCTGGCTTTGGAGGGGGGTCGGGCTCCAATCACGGCGGGGCTACGGGCTCTGGCTATAGCGGATACGGCCGAGGTGGATACCATCATTACGGCCAGTAACTATTGATTGAGAGAAGGGAAACAATGTGGCATCCGGTATTTGGTGGCGTCGCGTGTACATTTATAGAAGTTTTGTCGGGGGACATGTATGCCGATGATACATGTACGTGGTAGTTGCCTTTTTTGGTAAAAAAATTAAAGTGCATGTGATCGGTGCATTCATTACAAATGAATGTGCCGATGGAGAAATTGTGTACAGTTTTATGTACGTGTACATAATCCTGACCCGACTCCATGCTCTCTAGTGTCATGTCTGTGGCTTATACGCTGCATTATGAGAGGTGTCTGAAATTTAGAGATGAATGGAGCAAACTTGTGGCGCATGATTTGTTTAGGACAACTGAAAAATCAGGTTCTAAGTTATCCGTGCCCGTATGTTTGTACATGTAAATAGCTCTTGGAGAGACCAGTGGTTGTTTTGTGTTTTAGGTCATGGTAAAGGGAAATTATTGTGAGGAAAATGAGCCATAATTTGCTCATACACAGCATGAGGGAAAATTTATATAGTTTTCGCTTGAACGCAGGTAGCATTTAAATACTAACCAGGAATGGCAGCTGCTTGGTAGTTTTTGCGAGCGCTTTCACTAACCAAACAATTCTAAAATACAAGCTGGCCAATGCAGTTCACCCACTCCCTGTGGTTGGGTTGGTATTAATTTCTCCCTAGGCCTACTACAACCTGTCACAAAGGTTCCAACTGTAGGGTGCTTGCCAAGCACTCGGAGTAACAGACTCCCCCCCCCCCCCCCCTCCCCATACTGATTGGCCATTATCGCATGCAGTTTGTGCTAAAATCATCACTTGAATACTGTACATACCAGTATGTACACATACCGATACCCGAAACAGTAAAATGTAAACATTTGGCATATAATTAAACTCGGGCATGCAACTTTTCCTCGGATCCGCTGATTTCCTCATTTTTGACTTCTCATGAATGCCATTAGAAATTGAAAACTACTGTACAAAGTCTTGTGTTGTTTGGAGTTTCCTCGTTTTTTTTCCTTCTAAATTCCCAGTTGCATGCCTGTAAACTCTGGCCTGTTTCATTACAATGCAAAGTTTACTTGTGGAAGGTATGATGAGTCCTTTTTGCGCTAATGATTTTGTCACTGATCATATAATTTTCTAAGAAACTGAAAAAGCTGTGGTGAAAATGTTCAACACAGCCTCAAGGCTGTCTTGTGTTTCATGTAAAAACTTATACATGAGTGAACGAGTGTTATTAAACATAGTTACAGTGTATACTGCAAGGCTCTGTGATGCTCCATCTGCTGAGTTGTGCCCAGAGATTGAAAAAAATGGGGAAACCCAAAACAGAAACCTCTTATCACGTTGATCCTTTACTGACAGGTTATCTAGGTTTTAGAGTTCTGAAACATAAATCAAAACACTGCTTATCAGTCCACTTGTACTCTCAAAAGTCTTGGTTGTCGGTGTAGCACTTGAGAGTGCCAAGATGCTTTTTTTTTTCTGACCAAAATCTGACTCCCAGAATACTCGGCATCTAGATTGAGACTTCGGAATACAGTGGTAGTCTGTACAGTGAGTGCTTCAGAGTAGTCTTTAGGACTTGTAAATATGACTGAATTTTGAAAACTGAATGAAAGAAGGCCTTTGGTATTCTCTGGAATAGTCATGACGTCACTCCGAGGTCACCCCTGTGCAACTTGAACCATGATGATTGGTTCACGTGCACATGCACCGGCCCAGTGAACACCGTGGATTGGCTGTGGCTGTTGTGAATCCGTTTCATAATGGGCCTGATTCTCCTCTTTGAAGCGAAAATGAGCACAGCTGTGGTTGTAAATGGTGTGGTGACAATCTGCTGAGAGGCAGTGAACCATTGTCAGGTACTAATTTGTTAGAATGTTCTGTAAAAGTTGGATATAAAATTGCTGTATGTGATGGTGTGTTAAACGTATGTGAAACTTGTCTTTATGGCATGCTCGTGAACTGTTGTCAAGGAAGAGAGCCTGACCTGGGGGGGGGGGGGGAGAGGTGACGCCATGCTATTTCAGAGTATATTTACCAAGAGGCCACGACAATGGTTTTGTTTATTTGAGGGGCACACGTGTGCACATGTATAGTCACTGTTAGGTCAAGTTCAATGCAAACGACTCTTTACTCAAACTATAAATTTGCTATCACTAGGTAATGATCGATGACCTTTCATTTGCTCCATGCCTGTATCTTCGCCATCATACATGAGCTTGAGGTCCTGCTTTGAAAATCTCTTGGCTTATGGTTGTGTTCCCGGTTCAACGAGAATTCCTACTCTTTGCTTGAACAAGTAAATTTTTGCAGAATGCTAACTCATTTTTTTGAAGCAAGCTCTGTAGTGCTTATTAACAGGGAGCTAAAGGACTGTACTGGACTCGATAGACAGAAGTACCATGGCTGATGGACATTTAAATGTTCATTTCATTTTATTTATTTATTTTTCCAAGGACAACTTCTGTCTCTTTTTTTTGGTATTCAACAACATGGGTTTTGTGCATAATATCTTGTGTTTGCAGAGCAATGTTGCATGGTTTTACATGTATGTGCTAAGTATATATCAGCCTGGAACTACCATCCTGGCCAAATCTCGCTGGGCCCCCAATCCCCCGGCCCCTGCTCAGTGTTGTCTCTCATAGGGCAGCGTGTGCTCGATCAGCTGGAGAGACCAACATTGAGCAGGGGAGCGGGTGACCGTGGGAGGCTTATATAATCTCCAACCGTCCCAACCATTTTGGCCGGGATTGTAGTCGCAAGCAAATACAAAGAAAGGACTGATATTTTGGCTTGGAACCTAGTCTTGCTGCAAGATGTTCTTAGAGGGTAATTCACGATAGACGGTTCAGCCTTTGTACCGCACGCAGCAACATGCACGTTCCCGGTCTCATAGGGCCATCCACGAACCTGACTCGGTCGACGAACCGCTCGCAAGGAGCATTTGCGGCTTGTTGGCTCGTGTATAAAGGGCACACGCTTTGGTGAACCACTGCTTAGCCCAATGACCCATGCGCGCTGAAAGATCGCACCACCAAGGATGTCTTGGAACTCCAGTTCTGTGGCTATATGTAGCCAATTTGTGCGCATAGCAAACGAAAATGTCACCGAGACAGGGTGATATGTGCAAACCGGGGCCTGTTCATGCAGTTGCCGCTAGGTGTTGCAGAGCGTTGATACAGATTTTTTAAATTGAAGTAAATGTGGGCCAGAATCCCAAAACATGTACCGATACGTTGTACAAGCGCAGCCCTTGTGGTCTTTAACCAGAGAAAAGGTGTCTTAGTGTAGCCATGTAGAAAAGTGTTGTTATATTGTACCAGCATGTTTAGCATGTCTGTTGTACAATCAATCTGTTAGTTTCGCCATTAGAAGGGCTTGAATTAAAAGCTGGCAGTCTTCTCGGTAAAAAAATATCCTTTAATTTCGCAATAACAATGAGAGCGTCGCACATGTACATAAAATGAACGGATTTGATAAGTTCTGCAAGAGAGCAGGCTGAAGCGCTGAAAACAAAAAATTCAAAATCTTGCCAAATTGCGCACCAGTGAATCTTCTTTCGCTCGTTCCTCGTATGTACGGTGATTCGGTGAATAAAGCCAATGTGTGTTTTTTTGCCAAAATGCATATTATACCGTGACAAAGCCAGTTGCAGCTACACTTAAAAGAGATCCCCGTGCAATTTTTTCACCGCCTGCATGATGCTTGCAAGCTTTTAGTATGTATTGTGTGGGTTGCCAAAAATGTACATATTACGGTATTTTCATACTTTTGTTGTTGTTATAGCTTTTACATACATCGCTGGCCTAATATTATCCTCGTTATGTTTGTGGTTATAACTTTTTTTTTTTCCTGAGAAAAACAAACTATGGAACTGTCTTGAAGATTTGTGTACAGCAGAGAACGCTTGTACATGTATGCAGTAATCTATTTGTAACCTATTTGTACATACATGTATTCAATCCTTTTCCGGAGGCTTTTGTTCCAATTATATTGTTTTCTTGAACACAAGTTATACTTGTTTATTTATGTAAATACATTGTAACTTCAAACGGAACTGCACGTGTGACACAGTTTGTTGCACATGGGCCAATCTTAATAAGAAAAAGGGGTCGATAGAACATATTATTTTTTAATTTTCTGTAGTTGGTTGTGTGACTATAAGGAGGTTTTGCAAGTGAACGGATACGCTTACAAATATGTTTAGCTATCCGTATCCGTTTTTTACTTATGTGTAGTGAGCGAGATATGCGTGTCGTCTGCACGTTTGACGTCATACGCCACTCACTATCCGCTAAACGTGCAGACGACACGCATATCTCGCTCGCTACACGTAAGTAAAAAACGGATACAGATAGCTAAACGCAAGTGTAAGCGTATCTGTTCGCTTGCGAAACCTCCCTATGATGTGAAGAAATACAATTTACACGTTTGCGTTTGTGTTAAAAATTACACAAATATTACTAATCTTTTAATGCTTTTCGTGTAATGCTAATATTTTTAAACAGATTTTTTTTGGTAGCTTACATTACTTCACCATTTTCCGCAAGTGCTGGAAACAAAAAAAAAGTGTGTAGGGTGTGTTTTTACTTTCTTCAAGTTTCTGCCATTTTTCCATCAACCCCTTGTACAATTCAATTGTCATAGGTCTTGGGGAAAAAACAGTTAAGAATGCTACCAAAGGGAGGCTGTAACCTAGAGTGGACCCTTTTTTAAGTCAAAATATTTCCAAGTTGCCAGCAGACTTGATGGAAATTGAACCATGTGACAAAATGTTTTCATGGGAAAAGGTGTATCTTGCAATTTGATGCAGTATATAAATTAACAAGCTTTGTATTGTTTAACCCTTAGTTTAGATGATAGTAAAACTGTCACCGTATTTCTTATCACTTAGATGTGGGTCTGTATTAAGGGCCCATCTTGAATCAAATCCGGGACGAGTTTCGAACAAGCTGCGGGTAGATTCATTCACTTTGTCCAGAAGAAGCTCTGCATTTGTCCCGGACATGTTCCGGGGAAATTTTCATTAGCAACTGCTTGACTCGCCAATACTGATAACTTCATTGCGGGAAGATTGCAGGGAAGTTGTTCAGAATCCTGCAACTTATACCCGATGCAATATGTGTGACTTGTCCAGAACTCGTCCTGGATCTGAATTGAGATGAGCCCCAAGAGATAGATAGCTGCTTTAAGAAAACTTTTTAAAGGATTTTAGTTACTTGCCTTGAAATTTTGTATAACACGGAGAAAAATCCATACATTAACAAATAAATATCAATAAACAAATGTAAATGTACTTGTTTATTGATCTGTACATGTATATAGAAAATGTAGTCCATTTGGTAGTTGAAATGTTTTTTTGGCATAGCAGTTGCAATGTATATGAATTTAAGAAAGAAATCGCATTATTTTTTCACTAATAGTAATACTAGCCACTATTATGTTGCATATTTGAATTTTTTTATTTTTTTGAAATTATATTATGTATAGTGGTATATTGATGTCCTTTTTTTATGTTATCAAATAGTATACAAGGAAAAAAATAAAATTGTTTCCCTATTGAAAAGTTAACTAAAAATAAAAAAAGTTGCATGTGATGGATTTTTTTTCTGTTGTCTTGAGTATTTGTGAGTGTTAATTGTGATTTTTTTTTTTGTAAAGAAAGATAGGGTCAGTACCTTTTACATTGTATATGGCCAATACTTCAGTTGTTAAGGCCTGGGCCCAATTTAATAGCAATGCTTATTAACAGTAAGCAGAAAAGTTGTGCTTACTATAGCAGAAAATCGTGCTGCTGCTTAAGCACTATTTCATGCTAACGGTTGTGCGCGCACGGAGATGTCTATTGTTACGTCACTGATTTAAGCAAAGTTTTCTTCTGGGATTAAGCGTGCTTTTGCTGTGCTTACTGCTGAACGGTCCCTATGAAATAGATGGAGGCTAGGTAAGCACAAAGTCCACTGTTAAGCAGCACTATGAAATTGGGCCCTGGCTACAGAATAGTCCGGGCATGGAAGCTGTTGAGGTCAATCTCCCCTCTCCAATCAGACCCAATCGAAAATACACGCTCCCATGTACTTTGTGAAGCCAGTAGCAGATCTAGAAATTTTATAAGGGGGTGGGAATGGGTGGGTAGGGAATAAACAATTGTTGCCCCCCCCCCCTAATTTGTTGGTCCAATAAGTGAGGACGGCTAACATGTTTAACAGAAATTGAAGAACCCCCCCCCCCCCACCCCACTCGTGCTACAGTTAGTTGGGGGGGGGGGAGGGTGGAAGACAGAAATTGCAGAACACCCCCCCCCCCACCCCACTCGTGCTACACTGTTAGTTGGGGGGGGGGGTGGAGGGTGGAAGGGTCCTCCAACTGGGGGGCAAGACCCATGCAATGCGTCGTACAGGTACAGTGATGTAATCACTGCCTTGCAAATGTACACTGAAATAATCAATGAAGTATCGACCACCTGCCCGTTTCTGTGTCATTTTATAGGTGGGGAAGCGGCCACCCCATTAACGGTTAACCCCCCCTTAATCAGCGACTGTGTGAAGCCGCTGATAACCAGTAGGCTGAATAGCTGACTAACCTAGTCCAATTGTTGACTATGTTCAGTCCAAGTGTCATCCGTTCGAGCGTCTATTACAAGTACGGTAAACCACACTTCTTATTACAACTGGCTCTTAGACACCTTCCCACACTTGTTCCCTATCCCATTTCTTCACTAATATAAGTGGCAGCCGACGTGCGTGGTCTCATCATTGCTGACCGGAGTGCGAGGATGGAATAAGGACCATTTCTTTTGAGCCAAAAAAAAAGGCAGCTGCAAATCAACATAATATAATGATGTCAGTTTCTAAGAGTCAAGTTTTTTACACAAACCAAAGCTGCTTCATATAAAAACACTTTATTTTCTTCAAGAATAACTTGTATTTACAAACAAATGTACGGAATAGTAACCAACTTGTACTTTGTCTTCTTTCTGATTTTGGACTTAACTTCTCATAAAAACAAAACTAAACATATACTCTCTAGGAATGCAGGATCCTCCAATACTAAACCTCTAGTCAATTTAACACTTTCTTTTTAGTGGGAACAAATAGGGATATCAAACCCAGTGTAAATATAAAGAGGCTAGGCTGCAAAGCACATGAACTGACTGAACATAGGCAAAACCATTTTTTTTTTTCGGGAGAGAAATAAGAGAACCAAAGTTGTATCTCTTTTTCTTCTCTATCAAACATAACACAGCTTTTGACCACAATCACAAGAATACCACAAATGGCTTTCATGATTGTTATGAAAATGCAACAAAATTCAACAAAGTTACTTTTCGTTTGAACATGATTTAGCGTCATTTCATCAGATGCTAGATGTGCAGAAGTAACACCGGTATTTAGGAAATGTAGTATGAACTTGGCCCATTTCTATAAACTGCTCAAGAGCAACCTGACGACTTAATTGTCATGACATTATTTGTGCCACTCTTGACCACGAACAAGAAAACATATGTGATGCGATCAAGCTAAATGAGTCGTTTGTCGACCCTGGTCAATTTTTTTTTTCAGATTCGAAAAGAGCACAATCTCAGCATTACTGCTGTCAAAACCCCATGCTGATACCATCTTTAGTTCAACAATTATGGAAGTCGGAACACCGAGAGATGTGATGAAGTGATGTGATGAAGTGGCCCTATTTTGGCCTGAATCTCCAAATGAAAGTTCCCGACAAGCGACTGATTTAGCTTGATCGCATCATATATGGGCTAACAAATGGGCACACACACGGGAAACAAACACAATACAATAAAAGATTATCTGCAATAAAAGAAATTACAAAGTTTACAAACTATTTACAAAGGTTTCTGCCTAGGAGGCACCTGTGGACACACAAAATAATGTCAATACTGGCCACTGAAACAAAACATCGAAAACTTGAGCCATCTGCACTCCTTCTAACTTCTCAATGAAAAACTCATGGCTTTCAAATCAAGAGTCCTCTTCCTTGCCACCCCCTCCAAAATATTTAACAATTGTGGACTGTTGTGATGAGGGATATGCCGTTTTAAACACCCGAGGGGCGCATAGGGCCAGCCGAGGGTGCTATACGCCCTGAGGGGGTTTAAAAACGGCATATCCCACATCACAGCAGTCAACAGGTGTTTCATTGTATCGTGTCAATAAGTCGAAAAGATATATGCTTGTAACTTACTATGCAAGATTAAATTAAATTAACCCTTGATAACTGCAGGCTTTCCTGCCGGACATGAAACGGAGCAGTTGCAGTTCTCAGTCGCGATCGCACAGGCAAGCACTACACGTGCGCGTGGGCAAACCGGGTAAGCCCCACACGCACATGCGATGCGCGCAATTTATATGCAGCGCAGTGTATTATGAGGATCGTTCATATGGTACACAGTGTATGAGGTTCATTTACATGGAAGGCAGTGTATATAAAGTAAACGGTTATTTTTACAGACTGGACATGTGGCCATTCTAGACCAATGAAATAACAGTATCCAAGCACACGAAATAACACTTAACTTTTCAAATGTGCAGGTCTATGGTGTAGAATGTATGGCGACTGCAACACAATTTTCACCTCCTTCGACACGGGTAAGAAAATGGAACAAAATCAAGCAATCACGCTCAAGCAACATGGAATCCTTTAAAGCTATAGTCCATCATTTGCAGCCATTCGAAAAGTAACTGGCGTAATTATTGTTGAAAACAATTGAAAGATAGTAAGGGAACTAAACTCCCTGTGAAATTATTCTTTCTGGGAAGCTTTCATTTTGAAGTAATCAACGAAAGAAGGCCTTTCCAACGGTGCGTCTTAAGACGCACCGTAGGAAAATTTAAATTAGTAGTTCGTTTTGTTATTCGGCGAAGCGCGCGCAAGCATTGGCACGACGCATACGCGCGCACGATTGCTATAATTCGTCGGATCAGTGCGCGACGTCACGTATAGCTGCAATTCAAAACAATTCAAAACATGATTCAGTAACTTTTGATTTGAAATTGAGATCCTAGAAGGCTGTTTTTCTCGGAATATACAGCTAAAGCTTAGCTGAAACTTCATCAGGTTAGTTGTTCAGTATCCTTCATTAGATTTTGAACACTTTTGTTGCTTCAAACGAACAAAATGCACAAATTACAAATGATGGACTATATCTTTAAGAACACACAGCACTATAGATCCTTTACATTGGAGCCATGTTGGAGGTACGGTGTGCTTTAGTTCCACAGGGATAGCACGAGTGGACCTTTTGCGCATTCAATTAAAAAAAAACTAAAAGACGACTGCTGAATGCAGGAGATCCACTCCAAGTGCCTACAATTACCACCGCTCAGTTAACCTGATGACGTAGTGCAAGTTACTGATATATATTTTTTTTGGCACTAATACTGCTGATTATGGTATTTCTGATGTAAGCACTCTCTTAAAGAAGAATGTTCCAGAACATCAATCCAGAATATTTCTAAAGCTGTCTTTGGCTCCAGTCACTGCACCTCACTTACAGGAGGATGTACAGGATGAGTAAAAAAAAAAAACGAAACCCAAATGTCGGGACCATTGTTTTAGTGAAGTTCTACATGCAGAACTTTCAAGCTCTAGGATATGAAAGCCCAATCCATAAGCTTCATTGAAATCACTCCATGTACTTTTCAAGTTACAGAGTTTTGAACACAACCACCATTTTAAAGCTTCGTCCACGGATCACAAAAAAAGGTGTGCGTTCTTACAGCAAAACAAAAACAATTCACACACATCCCGTAAGTGACTCGTTTTCGATTTGCTGGAAGAACACTGAACTTTTTTGTGATCCGTGGACAGAACCTTAAAACGGTGGTTGTGTTTAAAACTCCGTAACTTGAACAAAACATAAGTGATTTGAATAATTCTTGTACTAAAAGAAAGTTCATGAATTGGGCTTTCATATCCTAGAGTTTGAAAGTGCTACATGGAGAACTTCACTAAGACAATGGTCCCCACATTTGGGTGTCGAATTTTTTTACTCACCCTGTATGATGCCATTAAATCTTCAGGATGCTGCTCAAGCTGATCAAGACTGTAATCGCTGAAAGTTCTCTAACCATCTCCTGTTCAGGCTTCAGTCCATGAAGTTGGAAAAAAAAAAAAAATTGCAACCTTGCTAGCACAACACAGTTCTTCTGGATGCTTGTTGTCAACGACACTATGAAGTTTTCTTGAAAGACTTCAGAATCGGGTAGATGTTGTTGAAGGCATCTAGGATTTCTTGACGAACCTTAGCACCTAGTGAGATGATAAACAAAATTACAGATCAAGTCCAAAATGAAGAAGGAATAATTGAAGGTAAGGAAATCAAGAAACATTCGTAGACCACATTTGACCTTTTTTTTTTGCAAATAGTATGTTGTTTAGAAGCACCTCATCTGAAAACATTCCTAGACCATTTGGAACATTCCTTTGGGGGAAAAAAATTAAATATTTTCAGCGGCAAAAATGGACGAGAACACCTGTGTTCTGAATGCAAGAATAGGCTGCTGTTAGTGTGAACATACATGCATGGTTCATTCTATCAATTAGAGGTCCACTTTTTTCCCTGTCCCTTTGATTCTGATGCATTCCTTAACCCTAACCCCCTAGGCCCTTGTTGCTTACAACCATCCTCAATCCTCCAAATCCTCCAAAATTTTTCAACTCCGCCTAAATTTTTCAAAATTGTCAGACAGTCCTGCCTCAAAATGCATTCATCCTCAATCCTCCAAAATCCTCTTGTGCTTCATTCACCATTCATCCTCAATCCTCCAAAATCCTCATGTGCTTCAATCACCATTCATCCTCAATCCTCCAGAATCCTCATTTGATTCAATCACCATTCATCCTCAATCCTCTAGAATCCTCCAAAACCGCCAGGAGGATTTTGGAGGAGTGAGGTGGGTTAGGGTTAAAGCAGTCATCCTCCAAGAGTGATTATGAATAGCAAACTACCTACCCAACAAAACAAAAAGCATTTGAGAAGTCATTCTTTTTCGAAGTACCACGGTAACGGGGACAGGAAAAATGTCACACTTTGGATCTTAAATTTATAGAATGACCCATATTGCTTCTTATTCCACACAGGAATATCAACACTCTCAGCCAACCCAGTGCATTCAAGGTGCATTCCAAACCCAGACATGCAACTGGGAATTTAGGAAAAAACAAGGAAATTCCAAACCACACGAGACTTTGATCAATTTGTAATGGCATTCCTGAGCAGTAAAAACAAGGAAATCAGCAGAAAAGTTACATGCCAGCAAAACCCAAATTCAAACGCTGTATATCCAAAATGTTCTTAGCGTTATGAAGACCAAGTTCCTCGTGTACACGTCTTTGTTTTGGTTAGCAAAATACAGTACAGTGGAACGTCGCTATACCGAACACCGCAATACCGAACATTTGGCTATACGGAACATCATCCTTGGCTCTTGATGTTTGTGTACAAAATTTACCAAACGTTGCTGTTGAAAAATGGCAACAGAAGAGCGAATTGTGGCCATTATTTCCCCGAGGAATAGAAGGGGAAAGCCACCCATTGCAGTAGGTATTGGTAGTAAGCTCACCATCTGTGTAATTACATTATTTAATAAATCACTCTTGATATTTCTGCCTGAAATTCGAGGTATACGGGTGTACATGTACACACATGTACGGTGCCGATATGTTATTTACAATTTGAAAAAAAAAAACCACTGAAATTAGGCAATCGACCTATCGCCGTTTGCGAGTTAGCCACGCCCCTTAGACAACCGGATGGAGTTTTTGCACACTCAGTTTTGTTTGTCTCAGATTTTGCGTGTTCTGCGTCCAATTGTATATCATGTAAAAGGACAATATTTCACAAGCTGCGTTGACGTGATTCTAACGCGATTTTACCGCGATAGGTCAATTACAGTAGGACTTACATCCCTGCTAACAACTACTGACTTTATAAGATGGAATTTTGCGTCGGGGTGATATAAATCAAATTAGGTTTTGCCCTTCACCTTGTTGAAGGGCAAAACTTGCTGAACTACTGACTTTATATCTAAGAGCATCCTGAACCTGTTGCATATTCATGTGAGCACCGTGCATACAGTGGACATGGCTACAAATCTCCCGTACATCTGTATCTTCCAAAAACATAACCCAAAATCGCACTCAAAATCAAATCACACCTACCCGTCAGCACCACCTTCCCGGAGACAAATATCAGCAAGACTATTCTTGGTTTGACCATCCTGTATATCAGCCCCGGGAACAACTCTGGCTCATAGCTGGAACAAATTAAAATCAGAATGCATACATTTTCATCACAGCAAAATAATTGATCTTTACTCTTTTCACACATTAACCCTAACTCCCTAGGCCTTTTTGCAAGGATGTAGCCTCAATCCTGCAAAATCCTCCAATTGGCCTCATGGAAAAATTGCATATAGCCTCAATCCTGCAAATTCCTCCATTATTTCTTGAATATGGTCCATGGAGGGGTGACCACTGCCTGAATCCTGCAAAATCCTGCGGCAGTGACTGTCAATACGTTGAGGCTTGGCCAGTGACTTTTCGTGGAGCAGTACGGAGGATTTCAAGTGTAATCCAGGCCTATATTTATGCATGGCTGAGCAAAAACAACACAAGGTCCGGCCCAAGACCTTGACACAGTGCATCCTACGAAATCAGTAACGCACTTTTGCCATGTAACCTCAATCCTCCAAATTCCTCCACTTTGGCAAAGAGGATTTTGAAGGATTCAGGGTGGTTAGGGTTAACCCTAACTCCCTACTTAGAGTTAGTAAGTAGAGGACCACGTCTGTCCAAATCCATCACTCACTCTGCCTCAATACATGACATAGCGAAATCCACCACTGAAGAGCTGGTGGATTTTGATGGACTTCGTACACATGGCTTATTTGACAGCAGCAGTACTGGATGCTAGGTAAAATTCATCAAATTCCCCAGCAGTGCTTTAGGCCTCCCTGCTTAAGTCCATGCTCCATCAAAATTTAGTCAAACCAGGCCAGCAGGAACATGTTGCCCCCCCCCCCCAACATCCATGGATTTTGACGGAGTTGGTAAGGTCAGGGTTAAGAAATGGTTCGGCAAGGGTAAAGACACAGCTAATGTGATGATTTGTGCACCCGAATCTATAACCGATTGGCTTGAAAATGCTAAATATGAATCTGGTACTTAGAAACACTTGATCATGCAGGGCAATTCCTTGGGGGTGGGTTTTGTGTTGTTCTTTTTTTAGAAATACCTGTTCATAATATGGAATTTTGAGTAGGGGGGATGTAAATCAAGTTAGGTTTTGCCCTTCACCGACGTATAAACACTGTATACTCAGTGTGTTACCTTCCGAGTGAAAGTGGGACTCGGGTGGGACTCGAACCCACGACCTCCTGCTTTCTAGTGCAGACGTCTTACCACTCGACCACCAAGCTAACAGGATCGGTTGGCTGGTTCAAATCTGATGTACATTGCAACGGGTACAGCATTAACTATTCATAATATGGAATTTTGCGTCAGGGTGATGTAAATCAAATTAGGTTTTGCCCTTCACCAACGTATAAACACTGTATACTCAAATACACTGCTTACCTTGAGAACTGACTGTGTTTGAGTACTAGACCTTCTAACCTAATGGGGAACTTGACATCACAACTGCCTACCATGTTCTGAACCTTGAACTCCGTGAACTTTGCCTGTCAAATGAAACAAAAAAGAATTCATGATGTTTCCATCATTATGCGCTTATTCGGAGGTTCTCACAAAGATTTTCATTCAGGGAGGGGAAATTCAAAATGCTGGCTTTTAAGTACAAAGTTATGGGTAGGGGAACTTTTCTGTAAGGGTTGGCGGATTAAAACTATAATTGTCCATGTGGTACATGGTTTTGACTGAGTGGTGCATCATTTTTTCAGCTTCGGGGGAAACTCATTTTTTTTTTAAGTCAGTGTGGGGGAGTTCCCCCCTAAGGTATGCCTTGTGCGACTACTGATTGCACTACAGTTAAACGATGCTATACTGAACACCCTAACATTCGGCTATACCGAACATCATCCTTGGCACCCGATTTTTTTGTACAAAACGTAACGAATATTGTTAGAAAATGTCAACATCAGCGACAAATTGCAATTACTTCCCCAAGGAATAGAAGGGAAAAGCCACCCGTGCAAGCTCAAAAATGGTGTAATTTCATGATTCAATGGTCTCAGGTTTTCAAAGTCGTCTTTCAGTAACTAGGGCGTACAGGGTGAAGTTCTGCATATGGAATTGAAAAGGTGAATGGACAATTGGTGACTCCGCGCACAGGTTGCAAATGCCACTACACTAACAATGGTCAAAAGAGGGCACCACTAATGTGTGAAACTATCGGCTTAAAATCACTATACCTAATGATTGCTATTTACGAACAATTTCTGTGGATCCCGCAATGTTCGTGAAAGCGACGTTCCACTGTATTTGTACATCATAGCATTTGTGTACGCATCATGCCATTCCGAGGGGTAAAAAACCCTTGTACAATTGGGATAATTCATCATTCTTATATCAAAAACAAACTTGAGAATGTCCTAGGGTATTTTCTCAAAGTTTCTAGACAGAAACTTACAGGAAAGCCGAGTTTCTGCACAACCCTGGCGTATTTTCTAGCGGCGAGTCTGGAATAGTCCTCACTCTTAGCCCCCGTGCACACCATTTTCCCTGAGCTGAAGATCAGAGCTGTTGTCCTGGGCTCTCTGATCCGCATAATGACAGCTGCAAATCTCTGCACATTGAAGACAAGACAAATGAGAGAAAGGTAGTTTTTATTTTGTCTGTGAAAACTTAAACAAGTAGACATTAATCCTAACTGAACTCAACCCATCAAAGCCCAACAGCAGGTTCTGTTGAAATTTGAATGGGTGCAGTACCCCTAAACTGATGGTCTTTTACATTGGGTTTGGCATACCTCCAGAAACTAAGTCCAACAGTGTGTGTGTACGATTTAGGTGTTGGAATTTACCAGGATGGGTATGGTTCATAGTAAATTATTCTAGGGAGTTAGGGTCAAGACACAATGGATGTATCAATTATGATAATGCAAGGTCTAACATCTTTATGCCATTTGCTCTTACGGAATTAACATGGCTAAATGTGTACAACACAAAAACTTCAATTAAGATTTACCTTCTTACACTAATCAAACTTCGGAATTCTTCCGCATGAGTGAAATTTTTGATTACCTCAGATGTCTTTAAAGCTGCGTTCCCTGCGCTGGTCAACAAATTTGATTTTTTTTCTTCTATTTATAAATTTTCAATTTGTATGTTTTATTCCAATAAAAAACCTCTTTTTTTCCCTTTTCTGGACGTCTGCAAACCTCGGAAACAAAGGGTTTTGTTTGGGCACAAACAGACCCACTTTGTGAGTAGATTGGCTCCCCGTCCGTACATTATCAATAGCCTACCCCGCTAGAACAGGAATTATTGTCTGGCAGCCAATAATTTGAAAATGTAAAGTAATAATTCAATAATGGGCTGTTTTATTTGGTCGATGTCTCATTCATTACTGAATAACTTTTGTACTGCTAGAAAAATAGCAAGTTAGAAATGAAATCTATTTTTCGGGATGAAACTCGAAAATAGTACGGGGAATTAAAATCATACACAATACTGAGATTTGAAGGTTTGCATGGTGGAAAGATACTAAGACAAGATAAGTTTGCGGTAGCACCATGTGAATAAATCTCTTTTGTGAGTATGTGTGGTTCTGAAAAGAACCGGAGGGACTCAACGTTTCGAACAGTATGCTCTGCCCGTCGTCAGGAGAAATCACAATACTCACAATACACAATACTCACAAAAGGAGTTTTCTTTCTATGGAAACACTACATCTTCATAGCTGCCAACTTTTCAAAATCCCAATTAGTAATCAACCCGCGCGGTCATTTTCAACTTCTCAATTTATCAAAAGCTTTACCAACATCGAGTACAGGTACATGGTTTACATGTACACATACATGTGCATATCCTTCTTGTTGTGAATAATAATGTACTGTAGTGTAGGCCAAAAGATAATTAACAAAAAAAATAAAAAAAATATTTTGTAATTTTTTTTTTTAAATTAATTTTGTTTTAATGTCTGTATTTGTTTGTTGAAGTCAAATAAATAATAACAACAATAACATGTGCGCATATGTTTTTTGAGATGCATGCTATCGATGTGGAGTTTCGAGTTCGTATCATGTTTTTACACACAATGATTTAGGGCCACCGTACAATGTATGCAATAGAAATATCCCGCCAACATACCTTGCAAACGCATGCTGATTTATCTTTTCTGGACGTTGTGACAAACTCAAACTCTATTACCAATTATTCCAACCATACTCTTATTAAATTCCATGATTAAAATCTCGCACTGATGGGTCTCATCCCGGCAATAAGTGACTAAATGTGCTCACGATCGTCACTGAAAAGTACTCACATACAGTACACACAACCACACATACACGAGATGCACACAAATGACACACCATTGAAAAATATTTTTAGTCTGGTCCTCAAGTACTCCACTGCGCACACTGCATTGATGTCTATCAGGTGCTTGACTGCATTCTTATTAGACTTGTCACCAGTCCATCCATTATCGCGACATTTCGCCAGAAGTTTTCGGTCAAAAACGATACTTTACAAGTATTTTTTTTTCGTTAGGTAGAAAATGGGAAATTCGTAATGTTTTAGTGGCAAATCGTATTTTCGTAATTTAACAAACAATTCGTAATAATTACGAAAAAATCGTACTAGTTGGCAGCTATGCATCTTGTGAAAATTCTATGCATACCTTTGGATTGTACTCAGCATTTCTAGCATGGAGGGCTATTTTCTTCAGGTCCAGTTTGCAACCAAGATTCACTGTTGATACAATATTCCTGCAATCAATGTAAAACAAAAGCATAAATGAAAAACCCGAGAACAGAAGCCTAAATGAAAAACCCGAGAATAGGCGTTTTAGTTCGGGTTCACACTACACACTGGCATTTCTATTGTTTCTTCACACACTGTGCTCAGTTTGTATGTATTTTTTAAAATAGGTATCATAGGTACTATAGACAATTTGACAATATCAGACATTTTAATATACTTCGTAGTGAGGCATTATTGACTAATAATACAACATCAAGGATATAGGATGGCCGACACCGCAGACACGTGTTTATGCCCAGCTCAGTTACCGAGTCAAAAGTCCAAATGCGAACACCAGTCAGATTTTACTCGTTCAATGTTGGTATAGTAATACTCAAAAAAATAAGTAGGCCAGTGCAAACACGGCTTTATCCCTACCTTCCCAAATCCTCTTTACGAAATGGAGGATTTTGCAGGATTGAGGCTATAATGGCAAAAATGTGTGTCTGATTTTGGAGGATGCACTGTGTCAAGGTCATGGGCCAGACCTTGTGTTGTTTATGCTCAGCCGTGCTTAAATTTAGGCCTAGATTACACTTAAATTCCTCCGCACTGCTCCAGGATGTCACTGGCTCTGCTTCAACATAATGGCAGTGATTGCTGGAGGATTTTGCAGGATTGAGGCAGTGGTCACCCCTCCAAGGACCAGTGGTCACCCCTCCAAGGACCACATTCAAGAAATGAGGGAGAATTGTGCAGGATTGAGGCTGTATGCAATTTTTACATGGAGGCAGATGGAGGATTTTGCAGGCTTGAGGTTGCATCCTGGCAAAAATGCCTAGGGAGTTAGGGTTAAACACTCACTGGAGCTGTGGTTCTATCCCTGATGACTCCATGCTCCCAGGAGTGGCCGGTGTCATAGGTGTGAGTGGTGTCTGTGGGTACATGCTGGTGGTGAGAGGCATGCTAGGGGTCATGCTGCCTTCACCCAGGCCATAGCCGGAGGAAGGGACCTGAAGCAGGCTAGGGTTGGCTGACTGGGAGGGTCCGCCGAGCCGCTGCTGGGATTGTTGGTGCTGGTTGCCGGCGTCCTCGTGGTCCTCTGATTGGATATGGTGTGGCTGTATAAGCTGTAATTGGCAAACAAGCAGTATAAATGTATATCTTTCTGTCAGCATTGCGAGGTGCACAGAGCCCACATGACCGGCAAAATTCATGATTCAAGATTAGTTTATTTCTTGCAGGTGTCACAGTTACTTGTATGAGATGACATAACTGTGGTGATCTGAACTATCTGATATTGACCCCAATTGCACAATACACAGGGTGTCCCAAAAAAAGTTGTGCAAGCAGATATCCTTTAGGGAATATACAACATTTGCAAACATCGAAAAACAAAATTACCAAATTTTCACGAAATACCTCACTAGGATGTTGGTAAATGACAGTCTAAAGCATCCAGTAAAATTATGGCACCAGGTGTGAAGTTGTTTTCAAGAAAAGTGGTATTTTGTATAAATTTCCATGGCCGACCACCGTTGGAAAAACCTACCTATTTTTCAACTACTGCTCCAAATTTACCATTTTTTTCAGCCCAAATTTTGTTTGCTATTGGTCACATGTTCATGAACGGGTGCATGCCAGCTAGACTGGTTTCATTACCTTACAGTTTTCCAACATCTTTAAGTTGACCCATTTCATCTTTAGTGGAGTCAGGAAACCAGACTACTTGAACACTTTTGTTTTTCTTGGTTTTTCCAGCATTTTCAAACACAAAACTTCCAACATGTCAGTGTAACAATATTTGATCTATTATACTAACCCCTCAAATAATTCATTTCTGAAAATTATAGCAAAAGCCAATGATGTACATTCCCTTTAATTTCTCAAAAACTAGTTAAATTAAACATGAGTATTTCATCTTGATGGAGCATATTAATTATACTCTTGTGTATAATCATTGAAAATACCATGGAAATCCTTTTATGCAAACCAGAGATCCAACAGATTGTAAAAGGCTATGGGTTTTTCACCCATTCCAATGGGGTTTACGCAGTTAGTGATATCAGTGCATCAGATTGTCATGGGCCTTTTCACTCTCATGTAAATTAAGTTAACTGTGTAAACCCCATCCCATTGGAATGGGTGAAAAAAAACCATAGCCTTTTATAATGTTAGATCTCTGGTTTGCATGAATGGATTTCCATGGAATTTTTACTGAATGTATAGGCCTACACAAGAGCATAATTAATATGCTCCATCAAGATGAAATACTCATGCTAAGTAGTTTTTGAGAAATTAAAGGATATCTGCTCGCACAAAATTTTGCTGTAAATGTTTACAAAATTAAACACAAAGTCACATCCTTAGCGCCAACACTGTAAGAATCACAAGTAATTTTGTTTCGCTAGCTTTATTTCAGCTTCAATCTTTTGTGCTAAATTGAGAAAAACTCAGCATTTCAAAAGAAAATCTGAGCGGACATAATAATAATAATAATAATAGCAAACATTTATACCGCGCTTAATACTACGTTTCTAAGCGCTATATGATGCTGTTGTCCTTGTAGACTATTAGGTGAAACAAGGGCAACCGCACCAAATACAAAGAACAGAATTACAGGTAGAAAACACTAACTGACATGGAGTGTACAAACATAAAGTTGCCAAAATACAAAGGAAACTAACAGAAAACAACATAAATTTTGTATGGACCAAGCAGCAGATTGGGACATACCTGCATTGTTTTCTGCTGAATGCTATGCACATTCTGTTGGGTTGTGTTTCCGTATATTTGAGGTGGTCGTCCAGGACCACCCTGATATGGATTCATCTTGGCAAATGAGCTATTTAGTCACCTGAAGAATTTTGGGGAAACAAAAAATTCATCAAAACTTACTTTAGTTAAATTGTGTCATCAACATCAACCCTGTCCAACCCAAATCTGGAAAATTTCCGGATGCAAAAAATCTAAAACCTTAATTCTCATGGTAATTTTTTTTTTTCAAATTTAACATTCTTTTTTTTCAAGAAATTGACTTTTCAAGAAATGTTCACCCTTCTGCCTTTCTGGTGGTTAAACACCTCCAATTTTTTGAAAGCCTAAACCTAGTAAAAAAGGTTTACTGCACACATTAATAACATTGCATGCGAAACGCAAGCGAAATTTCTCTTAAATTTGTAACGCGAAAAGGAAGAGAAACTCACACCAAACGACTCAACTTCTCAAGGTTTATGAACGGGAATGTTCAGAGCAATAGGTCGGTAGGCCTATGCTATGTGGTAATGGGACGAAGAGGTGAGGGGGTGAAGTGGCACTTCGCCCCATTACCACTTCGCCATTTTACTAAACCATGGAGCTACATGTATAAACACAGCTCCAAGAACTAATGTAATGATGGACTACATGTATTGTTGATGTACCCTAACGTGGCGCGGCCCCGAACGTGGCGCACTTTGATTTTTCGCCTGTAGCGCCTAGCTAGAGCAAAAGTTTTAACTGAAATTTCACAGAAAGTGAAATTTCATCGAGTTATAAACACTCCCGTTCATAAATCGCGAATTTATTTACCCGCTACAAAGTTAAAAGAAAAAATTATTCTAGCGTGATTTTCCGATTTTATTTTCAAGTGCAAAGTGAACCCTTTGAAAATGCCCCGAAAAATAAGAAAATAATTTTGTGACAAACATCTGGCTGGGTATGTAAGTAGAGATAATAATGATTTATCAGAATTTATCAAGTTTTCAGAAATTCTTAAATGTTAATTTGGAATTTCCCGAGATTTATTTAAGTGCGCCACGTTATGGAAAACACTCCGCCAAATTGTGCCCAATTTCCGGACGCCACCATTTTTTAATTTCGGCTTAAATTTTATGAAACCGAAATTGTTCACAGAGGTTAAACAGCAAGCATTAATAAGGTAAAAGTACCAGTATTTCACTGCATGAATTTGAGGTTTGTCAACAAAGAGGTTTGGCAACACTACACGAGGAAATGTGGGTAAGCTTCGAAGTGCGCCACGTTAGGGAACACGACTTTAAGTGGAAATGGGGCGAAGTGATTCGGGACGTACATAAATGTACTGACAAAGGGGGCGAAATGAGAGTAAGCCCGAAATGAACATTACAAATCCAAGTAAAATCTGTCGACTGGTTGACATGTAATGTTACGTGAACACAGTTACAAGAAACCTGGAAACATATGGTCCAATTTCGACCGTTTTTATCTCTCTGAAAATGAATACAGTTCATACCTGACACTTTGACAAAGCGATGCGTACACGAAATTTCTGTGCGAGGCGCGAGGATCCACATGAATTGTTTGGCGCCCTCTCTTGTTGTATGACGAGCGCATATCACTAGACATGTCCGAAAAAGGGGTGATTCTCAGCTGCGGCTACGTCTATAGTGAGCACGCATCCCACAAAATTGTAATGGGAAAGTCCTAGGCAAGAGCTCTAGAAGAGTTTGGGATGCAGCCTTAACCCCTAATACAACCTACCATTGTCCACCGCCTCTAACTTTATTCAGTGTGGCTTCCCCTTTCCTAATTTTTACATTTTTGTATGCCTGTTTAACCCATTTATAATTTAACCACAACTGACAGACTTCAAACGAACACATGGAAATTTGTAATGAAAACTATTTATTGCAAATATTTACATATTTTTTCACTCAAGCTCAAACCTTGTCAACCTTAACTAGGTGACAATTACTAAATCATTTTGCAGAAAATGAACATGTACATTAATTATTATGATACAGTTAATGCTACAGTTTACAAGAAATGTGTTGATAATTGCTTGAAACTTGCTGAGTGCATTTACTTTTTAAACAAAGTACTTTGGATATATAATTTTTTTTCATTTTACAGAGTATTCATCAATTTTGTTATACACTGTGAATATGTGAAAAATGCTGAATATTTACGAACTAAATTTATTTTTTGGACGGATATTATTTTCATACACAACATGTTACAGAATAATAGTCATCAATTTTGTAATACATGTGAACACTGAATTTATGGAAAATGCTGAATATTTACAACTTAAATATATTTTTTGGACGGTCTTCGGATATTATTTTTCATACACAACATTTTACAGAACAATATTCATCAATGTTGTAATAACTGTAAATAAATGGAAAATGCTGAATATATTTACAAACCATTTAATTTCCTTTCTGGACGGAACAATTATGATGGACAATGAATGCACTATTAAAGTATAGTCAAGTTAAGTGGGAAAAATATTGGCTGCAGTTGCAAATATAAATAAGTTCTTTGAAATGCTACAACACTATTTTACAGCCCCTTCCCCCATTTTTGAGGGATTATTTGGCCAATGACTTTGCCAAGTTCCCAATGATCTGGTGATGTTAACACAATTCCTGACCCTTAAAGAGTCACTATACTACAGAGGTTCACACCATTCCCAGGTTTGCATACATTGGTAAGTAGCTGAGGTTCATTGAGGTACATTGTCAAAAGCGAAGAGGTTCAGACTATTCTGGGAATGGCATAAATTGGTGGGTGGTAGTAGTTGAGGTTCACACCATTCCTAGATTTGCGTACATTGGTAAGTAGCTGAGGTTCATTGAGGTACATTGTCAATAGCGAAGAGGTTCAGACTATTCTGGGAATGGCATTAATTGGTAGGTGGTAGTAGTCGAGGTTCACACTCTTCCTAGCTTTGCATATATTGGTAAGTAGCTGAGGTTCATTGAGGTACATTGTCAATAGTAAATACGTTTAGACCATTCTGGGAATATAAGTTGGTAGGTGGTAGTAATTGAGGTTTACACCATTCCCAGCTTTGAACACATTGGTAAGAATGTAACATTCTCTGAGGTACACTTGGGAAAGTGGCCTGGTTGAGGTTCATACCATTCTAGGAAAATGGCCTACATTGGTAGGCAATAATAATTGAGGTTCAGACCATTGCTAGCGTTGCATACATTGGTAAGTAATAGCAATTCTCTGAGGTACACTTGGGAAAGCATTGAGGTTCATACCATTCAAGGAAAATGGCAAAACTATGGTAGGCAATAATAATCGATGTGAAGACCATTCCTATTTTTGCATAAGTAGTACAAATTCTCTGAGATACACTTGGGAATGTAGTTGAGGTTCATACCATTCTATGAAATGGCAAACATTGGTAGGTGACAGTAGTTGAAGTTCAGACCATTCCTGGTTTGGCATACATTGGCAGGTGGTAGTAGTTGTAACTCAAGAAGCTGAGGAGTCGCGTCTCCAGAGATCGCTTGTTGCCGCTGGTCTCAAACTGCTCCTCAAGGTATTTACGCTCTCGCTTCTCAAGCTATGGGGATGAGATGGAAGGGGAGAAGAAAGATGTGAAGACAAAAAATACACCAAACCATGTTAGCAGGTCTCATCTAAAACTGTGATCTTGAATCAAGGGTGTCAATCACTTCTCAAAAGTGGGGGGGGGGGCATACCTTGATCAGAACTAATGCAAGCGCAAAGCCCAAATGGCGTGGGGTTCGGGGCCTACTTAATGGCCCCGAAAAATTTTGGATTCTAAAGATGCTCTGTTGTGCGATCTGAGGCAATTTCTGACCACTTTCACCAATTTTATTTTAGCAAAAGACCGTCTTTTAAACATCATTTTCGCGTTTGGAGTATTTAATCAGCTAACCATATGTAGGCTACAATTTTTATTCATGGACAAAAAATGTGGGGGAAGAGACAAACGATATGATATCCCCCACTGTCAATTTTTATTCGGGGACGGAAAATGTTGGGGGGGGGGGGAGAAATATCAAATCGTTTGTCCCCCCCAACCAGGTCCCCCAATTGACACCCATGTCTTGAATCATTGAGCAAAAGCAGGATCTGTGTGAAGCAAACAAATGATTTCCTCATCAAGGGATTAAACCTTCATTTTGAGGATGGTTCCCTGGGGTTTTCATTGCACTGGAAGCAAGATAACCAATATAATGGCTGCTGAGTGGCGATCCAAAGGGTCACAATAATGGCTATGGCTGGCAGAAACACAAGCATCTATGGGAAGTGGCTTCCATAGACGTGTGTGTAAATTGGAAGCCATATCCAACAAATTTGGACGTGGCTATCTCCTATTACAATGTAGCACTCTCACCTCCAGGTCTTGATCAATAAGCTGTCTGACCTTCTCCTCCAAGGCAGTAACATCCACAGCCTACACAAGGAAAAGCAAACAAAAGATTTTGAAATAAAAAATCAAGGACCAAAACAAATTACCAAGGGCAAAGGTCACATTACAGGCAAAGTAGAATTAAGTCTAATCTTCATCTACACAATCGTAACAATTCAATTGCAAAACTGATCATCTTACCTGCCAACATTCGGAGAGCCTGAAATAGAGGCACTACTGGATGGCGGTCCAAGGATTTTTGACAATTATAAAATGCCCATAAACCTGAAATGTGTTCAGGATTTCCATGTAGCCTTGTTTTCGTTTTGAAAATTACCCACAAATGGCATTCAAAACATTTTTTTTTTATTGTCTGAGAAGTTACTAAGTAATTTGTAAAGTTGGTTACGGGTATCCGATCCCATAATCGGGAACCCTTTCCTGACATCAGCGGTCGGGTACTGCAAGCCCTCATTTTTCCTTGTTATCTTTGGTGAATATATCACAGGTGAAAACTGCCCCCCCCCCCAATTTTTTTTTTACCAGAAATCAGAACATTCTGCTTTTTCCAATCGGAAAACTTCAAAATAGGGACAATTCCAATTAAATAGGGACAGTCGGCAGGTATGTGATCTGAGCCAAGTATTGTTTCATTGTATTTACTAGTCCATGTGGATCAATGTTTGAGCTTGCAAAGCCACAGTTTAGGAGGCTCTTAAATGAACTTGGATTTGTTTTCCATTTGTGATGCGATCAAGCTACATGAGTCGTTTGTCGACCCTGGTCAATTTTTTTTTTTATTACAGATTTCAAAAGAGCACAATCTCAGCACTACTGCTGTGAAAAACCGCATGCTGATACCATCTTTAATTCAAAAAAATTATGGAAGTCGCAACACCAAGAGATGTGATGAAGTGATGTGATGAAGTGACCCTATTTTTGGCCTGTATCTCCACATAAAAATTCCTGACAAACGACTCATTTAGCTTGATCACATCACATTGCTTATTTTTATTTTTGTTAAAATATTTATCTGAATATTTATTTTTTTTGTGGAGGACAGCCTCTATGATCTTACAGGTCTCTGCACCAGGAGTTCCCTGATCTCCTGCCGGAAGTCCGGGAAGCGGTCGTGGAAGACGGCCAGGCACCAGGTCTCGCGGAAGAAGCTGTACAGGTCCGGGATCAGACCCTCATCGAATCGGGACACCAGGTTGTTCAGGAAGCGCTCGTGGAGGTCGTACAGGCACAGGAGGTTGCTGGTGTCAATGCTCTGTGGGGTGAGAAGATATTAGGGGAACATGGATCAATGGAACATTCAACGGCGAGGCGGAAAAGGTGAGAGAGCATGGATAAATGGGACATCAACCTCGTTCCCCATGGGTACGATCGCGCTGCGCCATGTTGTTTCCCATCATGCTTTGCGCGATCTTAACCCCTGGAATTGTGTAATTTAAATGTGTCAAAATATGGCACATTATAATTAGGGCTGCAGTTTATCATTTTACGTGCCGACGCCATCTTTAAAATGTTAAAAGTTGTGATTTTGACGAATCAATCCTTTCAAACATAACGTTTGGACGTTGCGTTATTTAGCAAAGAATTGTATTAAATGTACGTACCCCTTTCGTGCCTTTACAACCACAGATACAGGGGTTTTTTTAGCGAAAAACGCGGCTGCCATAATCCATATCGTACAGGCATCGCGACTTTTGAGCCACAAATTTTTTTTCGTACGTGACGTTACGTGCAAAGCACGCGAGCGCATTATGGGCGCGCCCGGCGTGCAATCTTCGAAATTCGCGCGCAGTACGCTGTGAATAGCCAATCAGCGTCATTTACGTCATCATCACAGCCAGGGGTTAGTGTAAGGAACATGCACGTGCCCCTGGAGTCGAGGCTGATGGGACATGCCAAAGTGCAGTGGAAAGGAGGGAAGGAAGAATATGTTTAAATCAAGAAGATGGGGAAGAAGGCCGGTCGGAACATGTATAAATGGGATATGCAGCACTGAGGTAGGATACATGAGACTAGTCGGAGTAACTAAAATTCAACGAATAAAAGTGCAATTTGATTGGTCTGTCTGATGCCTGCCAGGAAATAGTCTAGCCAGAGCCTTGCACAAGTCTATTTTTTCCTGAATTGAAAATGGAAGCCTCAAACAGGGACGTGTGACAAGGATGTTTCTCGGATTGAAGGTGAAATTTCTCTTTTCTTCCCCTAAGGTATGTGAACCTAACCACCACCATTTGTTTTTCCGATTCTCACTGAAGCCTACAGGGTAGCATAAGGCAGTTTGAAGACTGTTGGGGGGGGGGGGGTGAAATCTGAAGATTTTGATTGGGGGTACGAGTGAAAATGGTAAAAAAAAATTATTAGTAACGCAAGACGGCTATGTACTTAGGACTCTCCTATCACCCGACCATGTCCAAATGTTAAAAAAGGCGATTCGTAGAGTCCTAGTTACTCGGACTAACACGAGACATGCTACAGTAAAGTTTGATTTGCAGAATTGCAAGGAGCATGTGTCAATGGGGAATGCAAAGGTGAAATGGTGGATCCAAAACCAACTGACCTTTTTTTTTTGGGGGGGGGGGTGTAATTGTTTGGGAAGGAGGTTCTCTTTGAGGAGGGGGAGGGGCCAAGAAGGAAGAGGCACTCCCAGCATTTGTTGTAAAAGAGGGTAACACTTGACTGGTCAGCATTTTAGCCATTGCCAATTTAAAAAAAATATTTAAAAAGGGGCTGGACCTTGTATGATGCTAGGGGGGCAATCTGATATCCCTGTTCTTTTTGCCTGTTCTTCATTTTTACCAATATTTCACATGTCCATAAAGGAAAACATTCATATTTCTTCTCTTATTTAGTCCATAAAACATGGATTGAATCAATGGAGGTATAACGTGCCCTTAAAAGCCTTGCACAAAGTACATACCTTCTGAGCCAGGCAGGTCACTGTCTGTATCTTGTTGTACTGGTTGATGTGAAGGCGGAAATAATCCTGCGTGGATCCCTCCTTGTCACCTGTTGCCAGCACACGTCCCTACAGGACCCCCAAAAAAACCCGCACATTTTAAATATTAACATATTCAGTTGAGACCATGTTCCTAAACATAAAGCGTTCCATATCATGTGCATGAGTAGTATGCACACGCACAGACACGCAAACGTGCTCACACCGTCGATCGTGGACGTCCTATTGTCCCTCTTTTGTTTGTACTCTAACTTTTTAGGAAGACTCCCATAGGTTTTGTACACGACCCCAATCGCGGACGTATGCTGGAAATCGTGGACGATATTGTTCTCTTTTGTTCTCTGGAATTTTTCGTCCACGGTTTGAAAAGATGAACACGTACAAGCATTCTACCATGGCTTTGTGCACAAGTACTGCCTCAACGGTAAGAAAGGGAGAGTTGGGGGAGACCACTGGGGGAGACAGTCGAACACAACACCGTTGGCGACTGACACTCACATGAAGACACTATGGCTTTGTGCACATTCATAATAAAACAAGTTGTGCACGCGAACCAGTAAGCACTTCATTGTGCACAGTCCTTCACAAATCAATCAACAGTCCACTAATAAGTCAATCCCAGAGTAACAGCAGTGAACAATGAAAAAGCAAAGCCTGAGTCAAAAGCTCATTTGAAGCCTGCTGCTTGACTTGAGAATGGATGACTCGTGATTGACTAGTGGTCGACTTGACTGCTTCTCTGGTACTGTAAATACGTATTGGTAGTGTGAAGCTTAACTCTATGCGTACAGTAAACCCACATATCAGCTCACAATGGTTCCCAGTAAAAACTAACATCATTGTGCATTTTTTAAATTCCTTTACATTAAGGCAATCAAGGGCCAAGTTCGGGCAAGGACCATTAGTCGACTAGTGGTTGATTTGTGGCGTACCTTACGCCTGCGCACTAATAGCAACGTGCGAACGTATCTAGTCAAACACTGGTGAAAATGTCATCGTAAAACTTCTGGATCCTGGCTCCCTGCTGTACGTTATGAATGCGCGCGGCTATGGTTACCAGCGATGCAACCAGCCCCAGTAGGCTGGTTCCAAATACTCGACTAGCGTAGTCAACCACCGTCGACTAGACAGAGTTCGGGCTAACTTTAGTCGAACTATGGTTAACCAATGGTCAACAATAGTTCTTGCGTGAACTTGCCCAAGTCTGTCTTCCACATTCTTACATAATCCAGCTGGGCCATGTCTGCCTCCAACGGCGTGTCCAAGCTGGGCTTGCCAAAGTGCAGATAGTTCAAGCCGCCCGGTAGGCATGCCCCTTGCACCTTAGCCTCAGTGTATATCGGGATGAGGGGTACCGACTCCACGGGCGGGGTCACGTCGGTCTCTAGGGTAGGGTCAAACAGTCTGAGCATGGTGGATGCCAGGGCACTGCCGACCTCCTTGGAATTGAAGTTGGCGTGGGACCTGTTCAATTGGAATGAATTGAAGGACCAAGTCCGTCACTGGTCAAATCACAAGTCCATCACTAGTCAAATCAATAGTCTGTCACGAATTAAATCACAAGTCCACAACAAGTCAAATCACAAGGCAGTTTCAAGTCAATCATATAATGAAAGGGATGCTTTTGTCACAGTTCATTTAAATACATGTAGCTTATCACTGGACTCGATTTTGAAGAACATAGCACTGACTTGTCATTTGACTTGCAAAGGTATTGCAAGGTCTTGTAAGGACTTAATCGTCTCAAATGCCGTTGAAGGACAAGTTCACATGTCCAGAGCATGCATCAATACAATTAGTTTGTTTCTGTTCAACCCAACTGTGATTTGTCCTTTGTGGTTTATTAACGATTTGAAAAAAAGTAGATTGTTGATACACTGTACGGTCCAAAGTCACAACCAAAATTTGAAAATTAAAAAAATATCCTCAACATGTCTGAACTCAGTTTGTGTGAATTTTTTTTGAAAACTGTAGATTATAATCAACTTGGATTTGTTCTGTTTAGCACGGGACAATACCACTTATAAATGAATACAACACAGTCCGAATCATGGTCAAACTACGTCATCTCATGGTATTCACTCTAGCGTAATTTATCTTTATTATGAAATCCCCTCAGTCTCCTGACCACGGGCAGAGCATACTGTCCCAAACATCGAGTCCCCCCCCCCCCCGGTTCTTTTCAGAAACTCACAAACTCATATTTAAAAGAGATTGTCACATGGTGCTACCGTAAATCTTTATCTTGATGGCTTTCACACTGCAAACCTTCAAATCTTATCTGTTATATTTTCTTGGGCAAGTTTGGTTATTACTTACTTTGGTTATACGGGTTTTCACTTACTTAAAAATATATCAATGTAATATGAATGACTAGTTTATAAAATGCCTTTACTGTGTCTTATTTTCTACTTACCATTGGTCAGCGTGATATTTGCGCTGGAACTTTGTCAGTGGTCCGGCCCCTCTGATGGACAGGTCGTTGGTATGGAAGTTAGCGTCAATGACCAGCTTGCCGTCAAACACTAGACAGCTGTCGTTAATGGCTAGAGAACAAAAATTGATAAAAACATTATAACACTGTGTCTGAAACTGTTTCTGAAGCAGCAGGAGGCCAAGCACTTTAGCTTCATGGCTTGGTGTCAGTACTACAGTTTCAAGAAATGCTGTTGAAGTATTTTAATGGTATTTCATCTATGTGCGATACTGCGGTATTTAACAGTTTACAGTATTTTACAGGTTTTTTAACGATTAATCATTCAGACAACAGCTGGTCCGGCCCAAGTTTGTAACCAAGTTAGGTTTTAAATTGGGATTATTTTTATTTTATTGTGTCTCTATTGTTAAGCGCTTTGAGGAATCTTTGATTCATATTGCGCTATATAAATGCTGTTTAATTATTATTATTATTGATATTACCTAAATTTAAGTACTAGTGTTTCAAGTACAAAATTTCTGAACAAAGATACCTCTGAAAGCATCAGAATCCACTGCTTTGTTGTTGAAGCAGAAGAAGGCCGAGCACTCCAGCTTGATGGGTTTGGTGTCCGAGGTGAAGGAGGCGCAGTAGACTTCATCCCCTCCCTTGCCATCGTTCCACTGGGCAAGGTAGTAACCTGAACGATAACAGGAATAAAGTGTGAAGTGACTTGTGACTGATTGACTTGTTTGGACTTGGCATAGACCAGTAAGTTTTTGTGAGGACTTGTGATGTACTTGTCTACATCACTGGCACTTTTAAAACACAGGAAATAATAATAATAATAATATTTATTACCCTGGATTGGACATTTGGGAGACATCCCCATAGACTTGTTGCACTTAAATGTGCCCTAACCCAATATTCCCCTGTCCCTTTTCCACGAATTTCGGTATGTTACTAATTAGACCACGAGCAACAATTATAATCTAATGGCAACAATAAAATTTTGCCTCTAAAGGGGGCTGTGACACTAGGGAGACATGAAAATGTCTCCTTAATGACCGATGTCTCCCATCGTGCGAAGAAATTACGATAACGTGTCTCCTTAATGGTACCATTACACGTATAATGACTCTTATTATTAGACACACCCAAAAAGAAAATTGCATGACCTGAGTGCCGCATGACCTGAGTGCAATCAGCCGTGAAAGCAATACGCAAATCTTCACCTATTGTTATGCAGGAAGCTTAATCTGGTCGGCGGCGCCGGGGGTCGGCGGGTCGCAGCGCGCCGACCCTCGGCGCTGTGCGGCGCTGTACGGCGGCTCGCGTCGCGCCGATTAAATTTTATTTGCCTTCTGCCCTTACACAAAATGTCTCAAAGCGCTTCACAAATGCAATGCTTTATAAATGCTTCACAAATGCAATGCTTCACAAATGCAAATGCAATGCTTCTGTTTTCGCAAATCTCAATCTTACTGCTGTATCTCAATTGCTATCTTACTGCTTTTAAACTATAAAAAAAAAAATCTGGAGTTTAACTCACTTATAATCAAATTCAACAAAATATATGAACGCACATAGAATAACTGTATGGCTGAAAATTGTTGTCACTAACTGACCCTCTCAAGCTTTATTTGTATTTCAATGGATGTTTCCAAGAAACTTTTGCACTCATCAAAGACTTCACTTTAATATGACATGGTACCAGAGAAATGCAAAACGCATGAGGGTCAAACTCCTCATCTATTTCTCAATAGACCTTTATCATGCTGCCACCATTTTAGTCATGTTCCCTGTACCCAATAACAGTACTGAATGATAATGTTTTTGTGCAAAAATGAACCAGACTATTTTCCTTCCAGCCTCGCTTTGGTTACGTTGATTTGAATGGAAACAAAAATCACGATGTCCGCAACATGATAATAGTCTATAGCCTTGCAGCCTCACGTCACAATCTGTCAGGATAGTTGGACACCTACCATCGTACATCTGTACACCCTGTGCCTCTATTGCTTCATGTACAGTCTTCTCAACTTGAGGGTTGTTGAAGCACGTGAGGCTGTACTTGAGAGGTGGTTGCACGAAGGTGATGCGAGAGCCAGGCAGGCCCACAGCAAGCAGCGATTGGACCGCAGAGTATGCATCTAGGCTGCGTCCATATACAATGGCTTTCCCTGGAAAAGAATGCACTGGTTAGTTACAGCTTATAGCTACTTAGGCTTAGTCCTGAACTGATACTTTGTGGCTATGGCTACCGTGGAGTGCCGTGGCCTCGTGGTCTTGAGCATTGAACTCGTGGTCTGCGGGTAAGCTCTGCAGGTTGTGGGTTCGAGTCCTGCCTGGAGCCATGGTGCGTGTGCCCTTGGGCAAGGCACTTTGTCACAAATTGCTTCTCCCACCCAGGAGTAAATGGGTACCTGTGAGGGCAGAGATGGTTATTGCGATTGATTCTAGCTGCCTTGTGCCGAAATGGCTGCATCGAGCTGTATACTCCCCAGGGGGCTGCGATTGTATTTGGAATGTTTCATTGGCCCAATGATCAGGGGTAATAATAATCTGAAGCGCTTTGATCTTGGTTAAAAGCGCTATATAAGAACCTGTTATTATTATTACCGTTTCTATCACTGGCATGCTACAGTGAATATCCATGGCCAGAGACACTGCCTGTTTTTTTGACATGGCATCATAAAAGCAAAATAAACCCACTTTACAATTCATCTAACACTTGTGCTCTGTACAAATCTCTAAGAATTTCTTCCTCTGAGAAACTTCTCATCCATGTTTCTTAACAATGAGTTCCTATGCAAATGCACAAGAGTTTATACCGAAGAAAAACATATGTGTGCTAGCATATTTCACATGTAAGCAAAAAAAAGTGGCAAAGTAGTTCCTTCTCTGTGCTATTAGTACAGAATGATGATCATAAGTGCACAATTCTCTGGCTAGCTAAGCTTTCATAACCTGCTAAGCCCACAGTTTTCTGTTGACAGAGTCTCTCATTGTCTCATAGCTATAAGGTCCCTACTTAAAAATCTGGACAAAACGTCCGTTTTAAATTAAAAAGAAAAATAGCAAACCTAAGTAAATTGCTGGAGGACATTTATTTTACAAATTGCATTTGTCTGAGAGTTCGCATGCAACAGTTCAAGTTTGAATGATAAACCCCATGTTTATTCAGGTTCCCCACTGAAGACAGGAATTTGTGATGCGATCAAGTTAAATGAGTGGTTTGTCGGGAACTTTCTTTTTGGAGATACAGGCCAAAATAGGGCCACTTCATCACATCACTTCATCACATCTCTTGGTGTTCCGACTTCCATAATTTTTAAACTAAAGACGGTACCCGCATGCGGTTTTCACAGCACTGAGATTGTGCTCTTTTCAAATCTGCCAAAAAAAAAATTGACCAGGGTCGACAGACGACTCATTTAGCTTGATCGCATTACATTTATTATTTCCAATTCCAGAGACAGAGCCACTTTATGCAATCAGTCCTTAAAGGGAATATACAAAATTTGCAAACATCGAAAAATAAAACTACCAAGTTTTTACGAAATACCTTACAATGATGTTGGTAAATGACAGTCTAAGGCATCCTGTAAAATTATGGCACCTGGTGTCAAGTCATTTTCAAGAAACTTGTATTTTTGTATACATTTCCAACGGTGGTCGGCCGACCACCGTTGGAAAAACCTAACTATTTATCAACTACTGCTCCAAATTTATAATTTTCAGTCAAAATTTTGTTTGCTATTGGTTACATGTTCATGAACGGGTGCAGGCCAGCTAGACTGGTTCCCTTACCTTACAATTTTCCGACAACTATAAATTGATCCATTTTATCTTTAGTAGAGTCAGGGAACCAGACTACTTAAACATTTTTTGTTTTTCTTGGTTTTTCAAGCATTTTCGAACACTATTTCAAGCATTTTCTCTATCTTTAACACAAAAAAGCATACCTTCTATGTTGAGAAAGTGTTTGTTGAGCCACTTGAGGACACAGGCGGCATTGTATTCATCGTTGACTACGAAGACATTCTTGGGCACTCGCCCCTTGTAGCGAGCGTCGGGCTTCTGTGGCAGGGAGGCGTTGGTGACAAGCTCGGAGATGTCAGCCCCAGTTGGGCAGCTAGTCTGGCACTGCTGCCCAGTGCACAGGATCAGGTGGTCGTATGGTACCTTGGCTCCTCCCGCTACTTTCACATACTTGCTTTCTCTGTGCACCGACAGTAAATTTTTTTTTTTTTAGAATCCAGAGATGCTTAATGCAAAATGCGTGTGACCTTGAAATCCTCAGTTTTGCATCTTAATTGTAACTTCAAATTGAGTGGAAGGGCAGTTTGGGTTAAGAAACATTCATGTACACATTTGGTACACAGGCATGACCTGAATACCACTTAAAATGTGACTCACAAAATTAAGTCAATAGCATTTGAGGCTCCTTTTGGCGAAATAAATCTCAAACATCCAGCAAATTAGGGGAGCCAAACGTAAAATGAAGATCAATTTGGTAAGCATTTTACGTTTGATTTAAGTGTCACTCTGCATTGCAACTTGCGAAATTTGGATTTTCCAAAACGAGGTTTTACTCTAGAAGCACCACTTGAATACGAGAAGAGATGAGAGAGGACAGTTGTTACGGGAAATGGTGGTTCTGCCAAAGAAGGATGTTACTGGAGAGAAGCCTGAGCCCTTACGGGTGCACACCACCATAAACCTTAAAATTAGTGCGCACGAGCTCATTAATATTTTGTGACCCCACAGTTACTTTTGAATAAGAGGTCCTTGCGGCTTATAATTGAGATAGATTGTAGAAATATTTATGTCAATCAAGTATTTGTGACTTGTGGCTTCCAACTCGGGTGAGTTTATTCGAAAAAAGCCGGACTTGTGGGTCTATTTCGCATAGAGGCGGGGGTTACATTTAGACCTGGGCCCAGGGATTAACAACCTTTTTAGGGGTGGTTTTGGGGGAGGGGAAATATAAAAAAAAATGACCCGGTTACCACTAATAAAATTGAAAAGAAAACTGTTCAAGGGGTCGCAATCTTTTATTTCCAGCGAAAAAAACCTCGCCACCTTGCTCCTGAACGTCACCAGGTGGCGCTGTCTCTGTCCGATTTTGTGTTGTTTTTCTATGAGCGCTTATTTGGTGCAATGGAACCTTACCTATTGATGGCAACCATCTTCGCAGCGACCACATTGATCCAGGAGCGCAGGGATATCTGAGCCAGGCGGTCTTGTGAGTAGCAGTGGCTGGTGGATAGGAAGTTGGCGCGGAGTGGGTCGGGGGCAAGCTCTCCCGGTAGCCCGTTGGGTGAGATCAGGACCAGGTTGTTGAAGCGCAGGTGTGGGCTGCAGGTACAAGTGTTTCAGTATCCGAAAAAAAGTTTATTATTCCGATCTTTGCAAGATGGATTATGGCGTTATATATTGTTCAATAAATACCTTGGACCTCCTAAGACGCTGTGTGGACATCTACAAAATGGTATCTCTAACCCAACTGCACAACTTTCACAGAAATGAATAACCCATATCTTTGTATGCATGTATTTTGAGCAATCAAGTTAAATACAACAAAGGACTGGCTATTCCAACTATAAAAGCAATTGACGATAGTATGCAATATGTGTTTGTGCCTGGCAACTAAAACTGTACGGAAAAAAACCCTAAAAACTGCTCAATCGTTGTTATCTAGTGCAAAGGAGTACCATTTGACAATGTCTACGAATGGATGACTTTTTGAGAGTTGACATTTTGCCTCCAACTCTAGGTTATCTTCATTTTGAATTGCTTGAAGACCCTCTGATCAGCTATGACAAGAAGGAAGCTTCATATTTAGGCCATCCAAAAGTTACATCTACTTAAACACACTTCTTTATAAAAATTATGATTGTTGCACCCTGTTATTATTTAGATTTGTAGGATAAACATCACATTGTCAGTCCATCCATGACCGAAGATAAAGCAAGTTGCTATTACTTTTCTCTTTGAAATACTATGCACAGTGCTAGCCCTATCATCAGCCCTGAATCCTTTGTTGTCCCTAACATTTGCGCACTATGTTGGGAGTTATGTAAATCGTCAGAATAATGCAAATTTCTTGACCAAAATGTAACATGTTTATTATCCGCTCTTTATGTCAAATATGGTGATTTCAGTGAAATCAAACTTGAAGAAGTTTTAAACTTGAAAGATGCAATAAAGAGAAGATTTTCTACAGTTCAACTCTCCAAAAAATGGTATACAAGGCGATTTTTTTTCAATGAAACTCACCAGAACGTGAGGGTTTCCAGGAAAGCAACACCAACGTCTGAAGCTCCGACGACCACGATCCGGGCATTGATTGTGACCTTGGGTTCAAGGGTCAACTTGCGATTCATGTGGCTGAGAGCGTACTTTTCCTGAAAATGTCCATTTGAATGTATCTCTGAGCACAAATTAACAAAACTGACCGAATTCTGAATTCGTTGACAGAATTCTGAATGCAAAAGATTTTGGGTTGTATATATTTACATGATATGCAAATAGGAATTTAAAAATACACAAATACAAAACTAAAATGGAAATGAAGCAACCTTGTTAAATGTGAGACTTTTAACAATCTAAAATTTGGAAAATTCCACTTTTTTTTTAATAAGGGCCTAAAAGATACTTGCCATTAGAAAATAAAACGTTTGCTCCAAAACATTTAGTCCTGAACCATGCAAAATTTTTAATTTTTATTTATATTGGGTTTAGAATTTACTTTAGCAGCAATGTCTAATCGGTGTTGTCTAAGAGCTTGCAAAAAAAATTCACAAGCTTGCTCATTTGGCACCCGAGTCCATAACTAGCTAAACTACATATTGAAAATGTTATCTCAAAAAATGCAAATTTTTTTATTAAAACTGTCTTGTTACATAGTTTGAAACAGTAATTTACCTGTTCTTTAAGGACTCTCTCTGAGGGGGCGTTACCTCCTAGCTGCTCCAACGGATACTCAATCTGCCGTCTGGCTCGCACTGGTACCATGAAGTTCAAGCTGGTGACCAACGAATGCATGCTTCGTATCTGCCACACACAAACATTTCATCACATTTATAAAGCGCCCAACGTGGCACAGAGTATACTTTTGTTCCGTACCAAGTTACAAATAACAGACAGAGCAAGATAGGGTTTCTTTAATCCTGTGACATTTTATTTTATAAGAAAAGACCTTGATTTAGTGATGCAATACAAGTTTCCTCATAAGTCTCCTGATGATAAACAGGGCACACTGTTCGTAACTTTGAGTTAAACCAACTGGTTCTTCTCAGAACCACACAACTCAAAAGAGATGTTATTCACATGGTGTTACTGCAAGCTTTCCAATCTTTGTTCACCACGCAAACCTTTAAGTCTCATTCAATATAACTTTGCTGTTCCAAAATTTGTCAGAAAAAAAACTTTTGTCTCTTCAAAATTCTACACAATTTGTATTACTATGAATTATGACGGTACTCTGTCTGAGGATACAACCAAGGGTTTTAAGCATAAGGCATTATTTTGATTAACTTGTAGGATGGTCAATCCTTTTCATTCACTAACATGGACCCTTTATTTTGGAATGCCAGGATGGAAGCACCCCACAATTCCCAGATTGTATGACAGGGTGCTACTAACAGGGGGCGAACCTGTGTTCACAGGAACTGAGTGCCCATCTCTCTTTCAAAGCAATTGGGCCAGACTCGATGTAATGCTGCTGCTGTGGGGGGATCGCCACACCTCCTCCACAGCGAGTCTGTTACCTTCCCAGCATTGAATAATGCCAGTACCCATTTAGCACCTGGGTTGAGAGGAGTAATTGAGGTAAAGCGCCTTACTTAAGGTGCTACTATAAGCAGACAACCTTGCTAAACACATTCTTATCCACTCAGCAAAAATCAGCTGGGAACCAGTTGTCACTGGCAATGGAGATATGACATCCTTTTGGTTGGTAACCCTGTTATCCTGCTATGCAAGATGCTCACCTCCTGGGGCGCATACACTGGGTAGACGGGATAGTAGAGACAGGTGTAATGGGCCTGCCGCAGGACCTCCTTCATCAAGAGTTTGGTCTGGTGCTGGAAGATGGGGTTGAGGGCCAGGTGATGGAGGTGACCGTGCTCGTCCCGTCGGTGGTGGTTGAAGTAGATGAAGTCCTCGATGTTGTAGTGGGAGCGGATGTACTCGATGTCCTCCTCCTGGCGCGTGATGGCAAGGCCAACAATCTGGTCCAGGCAGGTGGCAACGAAGGCTTGGATCGGGGTGCCGTCCTTATGAGAATATATCAATCATATTAGGATTACAAAAGATGCTTGTCAAATTTGTTGTCGCAAAAGAGTTTCACATTCCACCTGACAAAAAGTTAGCACTTAAGACAGGCGTTTTTAAAGGACAGTTAAAACGTTTGTCAATTGAATCATTCAGCATTTTCCGCATGAGTGACAAGGAATGGCATTATCAGTCGACTTTTTACAAGTCTCATCCAAGACTTGACTGACGGAAAAAAGATTGTGTTTAAAGCACTTTGCTATTAACATTAATGTTGTCTGACAGCTTGTATTGTATGAGAGCTTGTGAGATAACAAGTAGGTCTTGGGTTCAAGTCCCATCCAAGCAAGTTGTGAGTTTGTTTTCCCAATTTCTCAAAAAGGTACTGAGAATATAATGCTTTTTATAATTACGTCCACGAAAGCCCCTCCAAAAAAACAAAATTTAACTCCATCAGTGAAAAAGAAGCTCAAACTGAAACTGAAATATTAACCACCAAATTCATTACAGACTTTGACAAGTGCATCAAGATTGATCAATATTTGGTCAAGATTTGGTCAAGATTTGGTCAAGATTTGGTCAAGATTTCATTAAGATTTGGTCAAGATTTGGTCAAGAGTTGGTCAAGAATTGATCAAGAGTTGATCAAGATTTGGTCGAGAGTTGGTCAAGAGTTGATCAAGATTTGGTCAAGAGTTGGTCAAGAGTTGATTAAGATTTGGTCAAGATTTGGTCAAGATTGTGTCAAGATTTGGTCAAGGTTTGGTCAAGATTGTGTCAAGATTTGGTCAAGGTTTGGTCAAGATTTGGTCAAGAGTTGGTCAAGATTTGGTCAAGAGTTGGTCAAGATTTGGTCAAGAGTTGATCAAGATTTAATCAAAAGTTGCCCATTCAGATCTGCTTACAGGATCTCTCCTAGCCTTGTTGTACTGCCTGAGGTCAGCCATCAAGCCGTCCTTGTTGTCGATGTGCTGGGTCAGCTCCTCCACCCCTTGCTCATCGCTGGTACAGGCCGGCCGGACCTGGAAGGACTGCAGCAAGCCTGAGCGATTGAAGACGTACAGCTCCTGGGGCAGGATACTGGGGCACTTTGGGGTCACGCGCTGGGGATAAAAAAATTCCAGGTTTTTTTATGATCGGTACTGGATGTTCAGCTTCAGAAGGTTTATGTATGACTGTTTTGTCATTGCCCACTATAGGCAAAGCTCGGTATCTCCGATTTTTTCTCAGCCTTTACACACCAAGTAAAGGTGTTCAAAAATTCAAGTATTTTTTATCTCAAGATTTTCATGATGGAACAAATTCAACTGCAGTGTGGTGTAACATAACACTGAGGCTTAATTGGTTGTGCCTTTTTTTTTTAAAAGATGTTACTGTTTGAAGCTAGACAAGATGCAATCCAATAATGAATTTAGTTTCTGCAAATGTAGCCTTGGTCATGGTGTTCATTGATAGTGTCCGTGATGGTATCTGGCTGCTTACATAAATACTAACAGCGTGACGTGCATACAATGCAATGTGCGAAGCTCGAACACTGACCTCACCCGGCTACCTCAAGCGGCTTCCTCACGTGGCTGAAGTATTATGCAAATCAGTTGGTGAAGAACAAACGCATTGGAAAAACAGATTGCATTGGATTAGCTCTTTTCTATTTTGTCACTGGATTTTTAGCAACGACCTCGTATGTGATGAGATTATTATTCAATACTTGATTGTGGACGCTCATTCTCCAACAGGTTCGGAGTCCGCAGACCAAACATAACTGGATATAATCCAGCGACGCGACCAGGGCCCAATTTCACGGCGCTGCTTAACAGATAGCAGAAAAGTTGTGCTTAGCATAGCAGAAAAATTTGCTAACCTTAAGCACTATTTCACGGCATGGATGTGCTAACAGTCACGCGTGCATGGAGGTTTCTATTGTTGCATCACTGAGTTAAGCAAATGTTTCCTCTGAAGTAAGCGTGCCTTTTGCTGTGCTTATGCTTACGGTCTCCATGAAATAGACGGAGGCTTTGTTAGCAGAAAATTGTGTGCTTAGCAGCGCCGTCAAATTGGCCCCAGTTGTTCCAAGGCATTTGTCCTTCGCCAATTGATTTGCATATTGTAGCTGTGTGAGGTCGCTGTTTGAGCTTTGTACATGTGCATAGCATGGCTAGTGTTTGTCGGCGGCCAGCTTCCATCACGGACACCATCTACGAATGCCCTGACCAAGGCTACTGGAAATGATGAAATGTGTGAACTACAATAACGTTGTTCTGACCACTTTGACAACACTTTTGTTTTTCGCATGATGGTTTTGATGGCAAAAACTTAAGTTCTCTTTGCCATCATTAAAGGGAATGTACATCATTGGCTTTGCTGTAATTTTCAGAAATGAAGTATTTGAGGGGTTAGTATAATAGATCAAATATTGTTACAATGACATGTTTGAAGTTTTGTGTTCAAAAATGCTGGAAAACCAAGAAAAACTAAAATGTTCAAGTAGTCTGGTTCCCTGACTCCACTAAGGATGAAATGGATCAATTATAGATGCCGGAAAATTGTAAGGTAAGGGAACCAGTCTAGCTGGCCTGCACCCGTTCATGAACATGTAACCAATAAGCACAGAAAATTTGGACTGAAAAAATGGTAAATTTGGAGCAGTGGTTGAAAAATAGTTAGGTTTTTCCAACGGTGGTCGGCCGACCACCGTTTGAAATTTATACAAAATACCACTTTTCTTGAAAATGACTTCACACCAGGTGCCATAATTTTACAGGATGCTTTAGACTGTCATTTATCAACATCCTAGTAAGGTATTTCGTAAAAATGTGTTAGTTTTGTTTTTCAATGTTTGCAAATGTTGTATATTCCCTTTAAGGGCAAATGCTTCCAGGACTGAAGCGCACCTTCTGTTTTCTACAAATACAGTGGCACTTACGACAAAACTCTGGAGAAGAGGGAACTCAGGCACCATGTGGGGCATGGTGAGTATGCAGAACTCCTTGTCAGGAAACAGGGAGAAAGCCATCGGCAGAAAGTCCAGGGATCTACACAAACAAATCAAATATAGTACTCATGAATTATTGTTTGTTTTTCTCTGTGGAGGCAACAAAGTGACTTGGACCAAAAATTTACGATTGTTTTTTTTTTCCGATAGATTAATTGTCTCCTTTTCAATTACAGTTTCGATTAATCGGATGGCAAGTTTTCGGCGTATGCTTATTTGCACGTAAACCACGTAAAGCAATACGTATCATCCACTTGTCAAGTTGTATCATGGTGACGAGAACGCAAGTTTCAATTAACTACCTTTCAACCAAATAGGCCACTCTTTGTGTTTGTCCCACTTTTCTTTTGCTTTTTGGAAAGAGTTTTGTACGTTGGATGTTTGAGATTTTTGGCATGAACAGGTTTTGGCTGTTCTTGCGCCTTCTGAAAGGAAGCCTACATTGTCGCAAAATGGTTTCAAATAATCAAATGGAAAAAAAGTAACAGAATAATAGATGCATCGATCGAGTAATCGAGTATACCAAATAATACAAACGGTCTTAAAAGTGACAAGCAAATTAATCAGAAATGGTTGGAAAAATAAGTCCCACGGTCTTTGATAAAAGTTACTCTTATACAGAGCAGACAGATATTAATCAATTTCTCAACCTCATTATTTTACTCACCTCATCTCATATTTTTCATCAATGCAGAACAGCTGTACGATAAAACAGTTAGACTCCCCGTGATACACAGGGTCAAATCTAGGGGTGGGGACGGTGGGCTCTGGGGTGGGGCTCAGCTCTGGCCGGAACGAGGCGACATCAGCATTTTCTTGGGCCGAATGCACTGACGTAGATTTCTGCCAGACAGAAAAGGTATCAAACAGAGAAATAATAATGAAAGTAGAAATCACAGCTCAGTAGGAGGGTGACACAATGAACATTTCAAACTCAGAAAACTGTTGTCCTATCTGCTCCGTTCACAAGTACCCCCTCACTGGCAGAGCAAGCACAGTTGGGGGTGACCATCTTGACTGCAATTCATTTGCCACAAAGCACGGCCTCTGCGTGTGCATAGTACAAATTCCCTGGTGTACGTGCGTCACACACAAGGAATGGTGTGTGTCAACCAGCGAATTGTCCCACCCATGGGACGTCGTTGCTAGGTAGAAGGGCGCCCTCTTTTGTCGGTGCACGGAGCCCATACTGACATTTCCTTTCATTTCTCCAGTCAAAGGGGCAAGTTCATATTCCATGCAAAAGCGAAATTTGAGGTCAATTGTTTGACCTCAACAACCGACATTAGCCGATAGCTCAAGGATTTCGTTTTGCACTGAAATCTCTGTATGATTCCGCCTTAAATATTAACCAGTTTTAAGAAAATTCTTGGCTAACTTCATCAATCAATGCTGAAATGTATACAGAGACCTAGAAGCTTAAATTAACATGAGACAGTGATTAAATTCTAATGTCTGCACAATTTTGATGTTGGGGTGTTCTCAAGCTACATTTATGATAAACAGGGAAAGAAATAGCGAAGATGTCGATCACAGACTGATTTTACCTTTGATCCAGTAGATTTGATAGATTCAGCATCATCCTGGTCACTCATTAATGAGGCAACACTGTAAAAGAAAAACACGCAAGGAAGCTACATAATAATATAATAATAATAATAATGGAGTCTTATATAGCGCACGTATCTACCAACTATTAGGTACTCAAGGCGCTGGAGATATGTCTATTATTAAAGAAAGGTATAAAGTTTATGAGAGATATGAGACCCATTATGTAGCACCTTATAAGGGTGTACAAGGTGCTGCAGCGCATATTGCAGCCACTGCTAGAAACACCAGGGCAAACCCCTTCTCTTAATAGCGATAAGTGTTACTCGGTTCTTTAACGTGCATTACACAACACACGTGACCTACAGCTTTACGTCCCATCCGAAGGACGAAGCAATAATGGTAAAGTGCCTTGCTCAAGAGCACAAGCACCATGTTCCCACGGTTAGGATTCAAACCCATGCACCACGGCACACGAGTCGAACACCGTAACCATTGGACCACAGCACCCCACATCACATTTCTTATTTATTATAATAAATAATTTGGAGTATTCATAGAGGTAAGACATTCATTCCTTAGATCTGTCCAAAGTTATGAAAATTTGGGTGATACTGCTTGAAGCAAAATTACTCAAAATCTTAAGAAGGGTGCATAACACCTATTAAACTCATGGAAGTTTCCATTCAGTGGATACTATAGGTCTCGTTCAAATGACGTCATTTCCTACAGAGCATCCACGTGCTCGGCATTTTGAGCATCAACTTGCGTAACGCGCATCGGCTGCGTCGTCTTTCGAACACATTTCGAGCACTAAGTGCGCGTGTTTGGAACATTTTCTACACTGCGCAATGCTTGCTTGATTGCGTAAAATACGCAGCTGCAGTTTTCTTACAGAGATGGCCGTCATTGAGTGAGCCCTATACAGATGCAGTTGTTACCTACAGTGTATACAGACACAGAGTGGCTATCTATTACTATACAGATATAGTTGTTATCTGCATATGAAAAATGCGGGTACAGCAATACATTTGACTGAAGGTGATGCATTTGAATTGAGTTTTGAAGACTGAAACCTAGAGTTTTTACAAAAATAAGTCATAAAATACCTTGCCATGTGTGCATCACTCAACTTTGTGTGAACCTTCACATCAGTTGACTCAGCCCCGCTGGCTGAAAACCACAAAAAAAAAATTTAAAATATGATTATTCCAACTAAATATATACAAATCGGACAGCTGACTACAAGCCTTTTTTTTTTAAAGCATATTATGCAAAGATACCTCAAATTGTCTTTAATTAATATTTCAATTGATTGGTTATTTTACACTATGAAATAACAATGACAACACTCCTAGATTGTTTCAGCATAAAGTTAAGCAGTGCGTCCTGTAATTTTTCTGTAGCAGAAATATTTAATCATGTGGAGCCACAGTCTCAAAATTGCGGACCATGAGGTAAAAGCACAAAGCCAAAGCTCTAGAGAAGTCCAAAGTTTAGAAAACAAGTCTTGTTACACACAAAGAAACACTAATACAAATATTGCGCTACACAGTTTTCTATTAATAAGATGGGATTTTTGCGTCCGGGTGATGTAAATCAAAGAAGGTTTTGCCCTTTACCGATGTATAAACACTGTGTACTCAGTGTGTTACCTCCAGAGTGAAAGTTGGAGAGAAAAAAACACTCGAGTGGGACTCGAACCTATGACCTCCTGCTTTCTGAATGAAATGAAAGAAGTTTTCTGAATGAAATGAAAGAAAACAATGTAGGGACTTGGAGATACTGACCACTTGTTCCTGGCTTGGGTGGTTGTGCGGGCGTGCTCTGGGGAGGCAAGGTGCTGGCAGCTGGTGTTGCCTTGCTGCCACTGGCTGGTCTCGTTGCAGTGGATGGGGTCGGTACGACGGTCCCGTCACCTGGGGCAAACAGAAAACCCACAAAGTACTCATACAAGCAAGACATAAAAATTCAGGTTGAGTTTCTAAAAGTAAGAAAAACTTTAAACGATAGATGTGCCCATGCATGCATGCATTCAATATCAAAATACTGTAATTCTTGCACCGAAAATACTGCGACTCCGAAAATACTGCGACTCCAAGTGCCCGGGGAGTTCAATCTCATATCAAATCAAATGTCAGTTCATGTTTCAAGTTTACAAGTAACAGGGTACAGACAATAACACCAGAGTGTTCCATTTCATTCTAATTTTGTTAAACCCATTAAACAGCTATACTACACTGTATTACATTGTGTTTATTTCCTGAAGAATCCATAAAACCGTAGAATACACTGGTCAGTTTCGGGCGCTACAGTAACTAAAAGGTTAAGCTATCTTTATTTAATACTGGAATATTCTGAGCTTGAGTGCATTAACACTGTTCAACTTCTGTTAGACGTGGTTTTAAGTGTTAAACTGTATACACAGCGTTAAATCACTGTCAGACTCTATTACGTCTTGTTTATATGGGGAGTCAGGTTGGCGTAGCGGTACTTTCCTCGCCTTCCACCGCTGTGACCCGGGTTCGAATCCCACCTGGGCCAACATGTGGATTGGGTTTTCAGTCCCTACCTGATTCCGTTGGTTTTTCTAAGAATATTCTTCTGGGGGTTTTCCTCCCTCCTCTGAAACTGTAATTTCTTCTCATTGTCGTCTCTCTATGGGGTTCTACAGGCTTGCGAGCTACAGTGCCTAGGGTGCTTTTGAGAAATCCTTGGTTTCATTACCAGAAATTATTAATAATAATGATAATAATCAACACTTGAACATTGTTAGGCCGAGTCTTGAATGGGGATGGCCTATTGCCTATAGATGTTTAAATTAAGTTCAGCGTGTCCAATTTTAAACAACAAAACATTGAAGCCTTAGCAACAAACAGCCAATTGTAACTACTTTTATTGCTCGTACCTTTATTTGAGATAGAGCTGGATCTAGAGATTGGTTTGTCCCCTCCGATCTGACTTCCTTCCTGATCCTCCATCACGACCGGCTGTTCCTCTGATGTCAAAACAAAATACATTATCATGAAATGGGATTCGAACCCGCTACGTCCATACTGATGCTCCAGCTTTTGCTGACAAAAGGGTCTTCGTTTCTCTGGGATTAGTTTTTCAAATGCATTTGAAACAGAAGTACGTAGCTGAAAACGTTACAGGTTCTTAATAATGATATCCAGCGTTCAAGATTTCAGGGTTCCTGCACCTCTAGGACAATAAAATTCTGTGACTTTTCCGTGACTTTTTCATGGCCAAATTATGAAAATCCATGACCTAGTTCATCAAAATGCAGATCAAAATTGTAACACTTCTTCCGTGGAAACAGAAAAACAACAAAACAAAGCAATAATGTCTTTCAAAATCAAAATGCTGGTATCAGCGAAATTTGTCGAATTTTGTCGGGTATGAAAATGAGATTTCCTAGATGCTTAATTATGAATATTAAAATTTAAAATAAATTAGTCCTCTCAAAATTCCATGACTTTTGTCATTTTTACACATTTACATGACTTTTCCAGACCTCAAAATTGAAAAAAAAAAAATTTCAATGACTTTTCCCGGTATCTGAAAAGTAGCCTGGTATCTTAAAACTCATTTCATTAGGTTGAGTCACATTTGATGTCAAACGTAAGAGTGACTGTTGGCACTCATGCTACTTTCCAACATGCAGAATTATCTTCTGAAAACTAAAACAGAACTTATGGTAACTTACCCTGAGGGGGAGGGGTAGGGGGCACAAGAACGTCGTCAGGGTGGGGCTTGCGAAGACCATGGAAGGGGCCCAACTCAAAACAGCTGCTGAGTAGATTGAGGTTGACGTTCCTAGAAATGCTCATGAATCCCTCGGCAGTGCCTTCACTCTGCGCCACAAAAACAACAACAAAGGTTAGAGGAACGGAAGATTACAAGCAAGAGCTCGGATGTACGTGAACCAAATCTGGATTTTCAGGAAGGCAGGTAAGCTTTATTAAAAATGTGAACTTTCTAAAACTGTCATATCTTTATCCTGAATTTACGACCTCAAACGACCTTTGCGACCTTATAGCTTTACAGTGTAAACTGCACCTTTTGCAAGCTTCACCTGTCACACATAAAAATTCACCTATATGTGAAATCTGTTTTGTTTTCCATGTAGCCTGGTTTTCATTTTGAAGATTCCCCACAAATGGCATTCAAAACCTTCCCATAATTTGGAACTGGTTCACTTCCTGACATCGGCAGTCGGGTACTAGGTTCCGATGCACATCCCAAATGTCTCTCTTTCACGAAAGTGTATTAATTTTTTTCATAAATAGAATCTGTGGGGCTTGGTTTAACTCACCTCCACAATGATGGCATGGTTGTCTACATTCTGGGATTCAATCAACTCAGCCAGAAAGAAATCACCATACGTAGTCTTCAACATGTCACTCTGACGATTGAAGATGGGAGTCAGGTCATCGTGATCCTCAACTCTAAAATCGGTAAAGGCAAGACTAATAAAAGCAATTTTTCCTGACAATTGATAGACTTCAGTCCACCAATTATTCAAAAAGGGGACACAATCACTGCTATAACTGTCAGGCAGAAAAGGTGTATGTATATGTGTGTTCGCCAGAAAAGAAAGCGCCAGGCAGCAAAGAACACCAACTTTTCTCCACAAAAATTGTCTGGTCTAGAGGTAGGTGATGCAGAAAACATGACAAACATTAAGAATAAAATAGCATCACATAGCATCATTGTACCTCATTTTTAATTTATTTCTGCATACATTCTCAGAGGGCACACTTAGGCCAATTTCATGGCTCTGCTTAACGTGAGCGAAAAATCCCTGCTTACTGTAGTAATAAATTCCCATCTTACGGTATAAAGTGTATTTCACTGGTTAGCGAGGAATTTTGGTTTGTGCGCATGCGTACATCCTGTCACTAAGGACTCTGTGCTGACAGCGTTAGCGCAGAATTTATTTATTTTTTTGCTAGTGCTGTAAGCACGGAACATTGACTGTAAACACAGTATTCTGTGGTTAGCAGAGCCATGAAATTCGGGCGATTCACAATGCAGTGCGCCACCAAGAGTAAGCCATTTAGAGTCCATTTTTGATGTTAACCGTCGACAAAACATGGCCCATTTGAATTCTGTAGACAACTTGAGCTAATTTGTTATAGATTTGGGGATAGCAGTCTGCCGCCTTAAAAAAAACCTTATTGATAAAGAGAAAAGGAAAGGAAAAACATATACTCGAATCATACGCTTACGGAAATTCCTGACTGGAAAAACGAACAATTTCAAATGTCCGGGGCTGCGAATTTGTCGAACATCTCACACAATGCACTGGGACAAATGAACTCTCTGTGCCAAAACTCTTGGTGGTGCACTGCATTGTGAATCGCCCGAATTGGGCCCTGGTCACATTAACCCACTATCTCCAAACATCTCCAATCTCCACACGACTCACCTGGCTTTTCTGACAAACAGCACCGGACAATGGTCGTGTCTGTGACAAACGAAGACCGAGTGACTCTCCAGGGGCTTGGCGCCAAACTTCTTGTCCAGCGGCTTGAAGATATCGGCCAGGGCGGGCTCCGGGTAGATCCCACTGGGCACCACAAGGTACAGGAAGTGGACGTCTGGTACCGCATTGAAGACGGTGCTGCAACAGTTGGCCAAATGTAATAATAATAATAATAACTGTATTTATATAGCGCCTTTTGCCAGAGGATACAAAGCGCTGGGGGAGAATGCAACCAAGGACAGGTAAATGAAGTATATGAACATAATGAGACCCATTATGAGCACCTTTTTGCTAGGTGCTGCGGCGCATAATTGCTGCCACTGCCAGAAACACCGGGGCAAACCCCTTCAATTAGCGGCAAGTGTTACTGGGTTCTTTAACGTGCATTACACAACATACAGGACCTACGGCTTTACGTCCCATCCCAAGGATGAAGCAATAATGGTAAAGTGCCTTGCTCAAGAGCACAAGCACCATGTTCCCACGGTCAGGATTTGAACCCATGTACCACAGCACACGGGTCGAACACCCTAACCATTGGACCACAGCGCCCTATACACCGTCGTGATTATTGAGGGAAGAAATGGTTCAACTCAAAAAAATCTCAACGGACACATCCACATTGGTCTTTTGACTGACACTGAGCAACTATTTATTGCCTATTTACTTTTACCACATACAGAAACGATGCTCAATAAGATATGAAGGTCTGCATGGTAAAGGTAGCAATAAGATAAAGGTTTAAAATAGCCATATGTGACAAATCTCTTTTGTGAGTTTGTGATGTTCTGAAAAGAATCGAGGGAAACTCAATGTTTCGGACAGTACAATCTGCCCATCGTCAGGAGACTGAAAAGATAAAAAGATGCTCCAATGTAATAACTGTCATCCTGTTAGAGAGTAATGTTGTATTGTGTGAATAAGAGTAAGAATGTTATAAAGACTCCACACGTTTTTTTCTCCTAACAGTTTATAAATTCAGAAACTTTTCTATAATAAAAAAAGTGCAATAGCACACCAAAAATTTGAGTTTTATTACCGAATGATTTCCCTGGCACTTCCATGTGAAAACTCTTGTTTGGCTGCAAAGTAGTGCATGAACAGCGTGTTCAAGGGCTGTAAATGAAAAAGCCAAAATTACAATAAAATTGTGCTGTGGACAATTGATAAGCCTTATAAGTTGGCCAGTGCATTGGAATGATTGACTTTCCTTTCCTCATTCAGTAGATCCTGTCAAATATACAACTCTTTAAGGGGATGTTTCTGATAAAAGTGAATGACATCTTTAAATATTAACAGTTCTATGCGTAAATATACCGCTGGGCAATAATAAGGTTGTGACTAGTTTTACAAATTTCAACAGCATAGGAACTGTTATTCATAAATATACCTGAGAGAGTTTACCCATTTCTATTGGTCAAGAGCACATCACGTGGGCTTGGCTTGGCCATTATCAGCAGCCAGATCCCTAACCGGTTTTAAACCACACAGTTATAACTGCTCCATCACACTATTTTCCCCTTTTACTCCCAAAGTTCTCTCTTCCCAAACATAACTGACCTCAGAGAAGCAGGTAATGCTATACACAAGTTTAACTTTGACTTTTTTACCAAAAGGTATTTACGAATGGGAATATATATGTGCTTGGCCTTCAGTGATGTAATGTGTATTACTTTTTACCAGTTTACAAAAACTTGCAAAGCAATATTTTCTGGTCAGCTGTTACATGAAACTGAGCCTAGGTTGTGGGGCTGTAAAGTCAATACTCACAGTACACTTTTGGCAGTCAAAGTAAGCGTTGAGCCACTCCTGCCACTTGGCCGGGTCAACGTCGGGCACATTGGGGTAATCAAAGAAGGCAGAATGGGCCAAGATCTGCTCCTTGTCATTATTCAGAGTCACTGCCAACACAGCCTTCTCACTGTCCAAAAATAAAAGTTAAAGGTAAGGGTCAATGCGACGACAATATGAACAAATTCACAATACTTTCTCCAACCACCAAGACTTTGTCCTGAAAATGCCACATTTCAAACTTCATGGTCAGCATCCTGTATATAGTATCCGGCATTTTGTCCTTTGTTGCTTATGTGCCGTAGCCATACAAAGACAACTGCATGTGGAAGTCTCGTAAATAAACTCAGGTCAAAATAACTTAGAAACTACACAACTCTTGTGCAACAGGAATTCATTTTGTGTGAAGATGTGGCAACCTCTTTCATAAAAAAAAGCTTTTGCAGTAACTCTTGTTGGCACACTGCACAATGTCTCCTTCCATTTTTTTTTTCTCTTTGCTCCTTTCTCGTAAAGGTATTCACATATATATCAAGTTAGAAACTTCTATAAGTTCATATATTTTTATTTTTTTTTACGACAGCATCCAAAGGATCAATCAAATAAATCTGGTCATTTGTCTTACATCAGGTTGACAACATTGACCAGTCCAAACTGGGGCTCGGTAGCAGGTCCGACCAGCTTCAGGATGCTGTGAGCATCCAGTGACTCTGTGCGTCGAGCATTGATGACCTCAGCTGGACCGTTAGCTGACATCAACACCGCGGTCATCCTGGACGGTTATTTGGGCCTAGACAAAGGGAACATAAAATTAAAACAAAACAAAAAGTTATGGATACGTTCACAGAACTTTGCTCCACGTTACTTTCAGGGTCCGAAATGAGATGCGGTGTGTGCACAGTTGGTTGATATTTTCGTTATTCTTCAATGTACTTTTCGATTTGCAACTTACATTTTCAATAACCACAACTGACTTGTGCATAGGCATAGACCTGCGAGTAATGCACTCACCAAAATAGCTGGCAATGATGAAAAGCAATACTAGGAAATTTGCTGAAAATAAGCAGGTTTTTGATTTTGAGAAAATTGAGGGAAACCATGACAAAAAGCAACACAATACAAACATAGCAGCTACCGTTACGCCAGCAATAATGCAATTTTCAACTGCTATAGTTACGGCACTGCCCCCCAAAAAACCTATTTGCAAATGTACGGCATCTATATGTTGGGCGCGATAGGCAGATCAGTGCTATCGCTCGATCATGCAGAAATAGGAGTTTGCGCAATCTTGCAATCCTGAGCCTGTAGGACATATCTCAGACTAACTTCCGTTTTTCAAAACGATCCTCCAGAGCAATAAAATAGAAAATAAGAGGTGATCGCCTGATTGCTGTGCAATCAACCGATGGCAGCAAGATCGACCAATAGCACAGCATGATAGACTGATTTTGTAGATCCTCATCTGATCGCACCCAATGTCATGATATATGATGTAGGGCCTAACTGCAAATCCAACGTGAGCGCTTGGGCAGCTCGACTGAGTAAACATGGGAGCGAATCCACAATGTCATAGTTTTCTTTTATACTTTTACATTTTTAACATTTCTGTAATGGACCATTTCTGTAATGTACCGGGGATACACAGTCCAGGATTTCGGGATTCTTACGACCCGGTGATTGTAACGTAGTTGTGACTCCAGCTCTAGTCTAATGCGATAGGCATTAGACTAGAGCTGGAGTTACTCAACTGCTCAAGCTAGACATTGCTTAGCCCTGGTGGACTCCCTTTCCTCCCTACGTTACGGAGGGAGTCCTGAGTACACATGTGCTCACAACCGAACGAAAACATTCATGTGACATTTCTGACCAACAATTTTAATATTTCTACCTTGTTGGAGAAGCTAATTTTTACGTCGTAGTATTCTATGTGTCCTTATCTGTTAGTACGCTGGGTTCAGGAATTCCATATGC